>PVJI01003017.1:0-132560 GCA_004026765.1 Micronycteris hirsuta
AAAAAAAAAAAAAAAAGAAAGAAAAGAAAAGAAAATCTTCCAGCTATCTAGAACCTGTTTTCCTGGGAGCCATCATTGTATAGCAATTCTTGAGCACCAGAAAGCTGGTTTACAGCTTCTAAGGCCATTCTTTGTGACCAGCTCAGTTCCATGGAATGAATTATTACCTAAGAAACAATATCCGTCTAATTATTCACTGTCTTGCAAAGTAGATTATCATTGTATACTTGTTAAATGAGTGAATGAGTGAATGAGCTACATATTCAAACACACTTTCAAGAATTTTTTTTGCACAAAATCTCACTCCTGAAGAGTGCTAAGAGAAGTCCATTAAGCATACACACACAAATGGCCAAAAAGAAAAGCTAACTCAGTGAATATCTGAAAATACCACACTCAAGTGGCAACTTATGGATATCCCAGGTAGAGTTCACTGCAGGTTACAATGTCAAACTCCTGATGGGAACTTCTCCTTTGTGGGAGTGGGGAACATGAGAATACTGGCATCAGTTCATTTTCCAGAAGAAATCTTGGTGAGACACTAAAACATGCCACTCTACAGCTCATTATATATTATTTTCTGGTGGCACATCTTCCAGTAAAACACATGAATCTATAAAAAATGATAAAGCAAACACTTTTTTTAAAATGAAGTAAATCATAACAAAATTACCAGAATTATAGGGTGGTAAGTACTAAATAGCGTTAAAGAAGTTTGAGCTAAATCTTCCAAACATTTATCATCAAAAAGGTTTACATTTTCTGTAGTATATCATCATTGAACACTAACCATCCCTAACTAAGGCCAACTCTCAGAATAAATGTAATTTATCCTGATAATAAATGTAATTTAAAGGAATAAGCTCTGATGAAAAGTCAATATATCTGCCCATGCCATTTGCTCCCCCCTTAGCCTTAGATGAGTTATTTTTAATAATTTCTTTCTATGTCTTCATATTAAAATTATGCTAGTATATTTGTTTATCTTTAAGGTATCTTGGTTCCATATCATTTTAAATGTTTATTGTTTAGGAACTGCATTGCAGTGGAGCATATGGATAAAAATGAACTAGGAAAGCTGTTCGTCAGACCTTAAATCATAGTGGGATGATTATATTTTCATATCTGCTATGTTATTTATTCATTCAGTTAATCACTTAATTGATTAGTTTATTTTCATTTTGTCCCTATCAACTTAAGTAGTTTGCTTGTATGTAATCTTTCAAAATGTCTATTAGTTATATGCCTGTATTTTTATTTATATAAATTGAATTATTACATTTTACCTTTTACTGTATTTTTTTTAATTCAGCACTATCTTTACAATCCATCTAGTTTGCTCATTGTTCATCCTGTCAGCTATTTATAGCAGCTGCATAGTACTCCAAAGTGTGCATCTATCACATCTTCCATATCCACTCCCCTGTGATGGACACCTGGGTGTCACTAACTCTGCAATAGAAACGATACTGCAGTAAACATCTTCATAGATGCCCCTGTGGGCATACTTACTGCATCATATCACATTTGTGTATTTAATTTGACTAAGTGTTGCCAGATTGCAGTGAATGGCTGTGCCAGCCTGCAGACTGAGGGTCCTGGAATCCCGTATCCCCATCAGCGCCTGGCATGATCTAGCTTTTTAATTTTTGCCAGTCAAAGATGCATTTTTAATTTTCTTTTTTTGAGTACTAATTAGATGAGAATTTTCATATACTTTTACTCTTTTGAGTTTCTTTTTTCTATAAATGGTCTATTTATGCCCTGGATCCAGGTTTCCTCTGTCTTTCCCTTGGTGAATTTTAGAGTCCCTGTATGATCTTCTCAATAGTATTTGCAGGACTGGTTTTAAAAGTGCAATTATTTTGAGCCCTTCTATAATGTTTCTTGATTTTGTTCAAGATGTTTTTCTGCTGAACAAAACTTTATTTTGATATATATAATCAATATACTTATTTTTGCGTTAAGGTTTTAAATGCAATGGTTTAAAGTTTTAAAGTTTTAAAGTTTTATTTAAGAAGTCCCATCATATTACTATTAAACAAAGGTGCTCCTCCATAATTCTTCTAGTAAGTTTATAGTTTTATCTTTCATATGTTATCTTGAATCCATTATCTATATAAGCTACATCTAATGTATAGTAAAATGTTTTATACAGGTTTATATTGGCTATGTGATATATTGTTTTGTTTGCAAATAAATGTTAAATGCAGCTATTATTTATTTTTTGTATTAGTAGAAAATTTTTGAACAATTCTGCAGCTGTTTTGTACTATTTGGCAGCATAACATATCTGTGATATTTAACAGTAATAACTTTTAACTCATAATTCTCTAATTTTCTCTTTTGTCCTATACCTACTCCATTACTATTCCCTGATGGTCCGTCAGCCCTTAGGAATATGCAACTATCCCATAGGGTCTCGCTCTACTTGTAGCCTCACCTGTGTTAGGCCTGGAACAGTGTGAAAGATTCCTGACCACTTCAAAGGCCCGCTACAGCAGCTCATTGTTCAGCTCTGGTCAGCTTTCTCTTTAACCATGTTTAACTCCTAGCTACAGTGATAGTCTTCAAGTTACCATTGACATAAGCAGAGGTCAGCTGGGGATATCTTTTCACACACCTATTGTTCTCTTGCATATTTTCCTTGCAGATGTAACATACTTACATATCTTTAACTTTGCATGATTATGCAAATCATAAACCTGGTGTTGCATACCTCTAAGGGTTGGACTTTTGAAATCCAATAATTCCAAGATTCTATAAATTAAAAATCAGTTTTCTGAAATCAGAAGCCCAAATAAAGATGATTTCTTTCAGATAGCAACCTTGTCTTGCAAAAATCAGTGTCTGACTAAATGATGAAGAGCTAGGGTTACAAGGAATACGAGGCATCAGACACAGCTTGATTAAATATTATATATATCTTTTCTCCATAAAGTATCCTGCCACATAAAATAGAGACATTTATGGATGAAGATACAAAAAGCATTGTACATAGGACAATGACACCTCAGTCCCCTTCAAATTAGGCATCTTTGGACCTCACACAGTTCTCCCAATCAACATCAGCTGCCCTGTTGTATTTTCTTGAATGTCTTCATTGGTCTGAAATCTCTTCCCTTTCAAAGGTGATTTTAGTTTTGGGAAAAGCCAGAAGTTTCAGGGTGCAAATCTGGCTGTAGGGGGACTGAGTCACCTGACTGATTTGATGTTTTGCCAAAATACTTCACAAGACGTGATTCATGAGCAGGTGTATTGTCATAATGAAACTGCCAATCACTAGTGCCCATAGCCGCAGCCTTCTGAATCATTCAGATAGTATTTGCGAAGGAATGTTTAAGCTTAATGCAAAATTTGATGCGGATTCATTGCTCTACTCCCTCAGTCATTTTGAATGTGAGGGCCACACAGTACACATGCTCACTCAATGGGGTCTACCAACCCCACTGACTAGTTGCAGTGAAGTTGTTTTGTTCATGCATATGCATTCCAGTCCACTCTCCTTGGCTTTCAGGTGACATTGATATTGTGCAAACCATTCTCGTTATATTAACAATGGCTGGATTATATGTGTGTGTGCGTGTGTGTGTGTATGCACAGGGCCCTTAAATGGTCAGAAAAAAATATATATATAATATAAATATATAAGTATATATAAACAAATCAACAAACAAGTGTTGGAGAGGATGAGGATAAAAGGGAACCCCAGTGCACAGTTGGTGGGAATGCAGACTGGTGAAGCCACTATGGAAAACAGTATGGAATTTCCTCAGAAAACTATGGAACTGCCTTTTGACCCAGCAATTCCACTGCTGGGATTATACCCTAAGAGCCCTGAAACACCAATCCAAAAGAACCTAGGCACCCCAATATTCATAGCAGCACAATTTATAATAGCCAGTGCTGGAAGCAACCTAAGTGCCCATCTACAAATGAATGGATCAAGAAACTATGGTACATTTACACAATGGATTTCTATGCAGCAGAGAGAAAGAAGGAGCTTATACCCTTTGCAACAGCATGGATGGAACTGGAAAGCATTATGCTAAGCAAAATAAACCAGCCAGTGAGGGACAAATACCATATGATCTCACCTTTAACTGGAACATAATCAACAAAAGAAAAAAGCAAAAATATATACCAGGGACATTGAAATTAAGAACAATCTAACAATAGCCAGAGGGGAGGAGGGAGGGGAGTATGGGTAGAAGGGTTTTCAGGGAATACTATAAAGGACACATAGATAAAACCAAGAAGAAGGGTGGAAGCAAGGGAGGGAGGTGGGTTTGGATGTGGTGGAGGGAGTAGAGGGGAGAAAATGCAGACAACTGTAATTGAACAACAACAAATAATTTAAAAAATAAAATAATTATATATTATATATATAATTTGTACTTTAAATCAGCATTACCAACATTTTGAATTTAAAGAACCAGATCTCGCACACACACACACACACACATATATATTTACATATCTATATAATTGAAAGCAGCTCCCAGGAAGACAGCTAAAATCAGGTTAATCAGGATAGATGGCAATGGCCTTCGGACTCATCTTAGTCACCAGGATGAGGAACATGGGATTCCAAGTGGAACTAAACAACCCATGGGATGGAGTAAATTTAACAGGGTCCATTTAGGAAACAAAGAAAAAGGAAATTAAATGAGATATAACACAAGCATTCAAAAATAGAGTTAAAAAAAAAAAAACAAAAACCTACCAGCATTCTGAAGTGAATTCAGAGCCATAGAGAAAATAGAGCCATAAACATTAAAGATGCAAGGGATCTATTATTTGATTTTGTGTGCTGCCTTCAGATTATACCGTTTTCTTGAGCCATGCTATAAACAAGGCATCAAAAAACAAGTAAGTAATGCCTTTGTATTTGGCAGGTGGGTGAGAGGAGACAAGAAAACAGGTTTCTTTTGCTGTTAACTTAAAGCACACGTACATCACTTTCCTTCTGAGAAATAGTCGCCTTCCCCTCTGGCTTCTGAGCCAAACCCTGTCAGGGAAACTAGACTGCTGCTTAGGGTATCTAAGAGTTCTAGTAGATGTTTAAGACTGATCGTGATAGCTCTCATCCCTTTGTTTAATTTCCTTCACCTCTTACTATATTCTAGATGATGCTCCTTTTCTAGCCAATTTAATTTGATTATACTTCTATGAGTCTTTCCTTTTTTCCTGAAACCTTTACACTTCCCATTTTTTCTTTTTCTTCCTCTCCCCTTTCTTCCTTTTGCTTTTATTTTTTCATTTAGTACACATCAATTGCAATTCCGTATATGGGTCCAATATGAAGAATAGACATATTAATGATATGGCTCATTCCTTCCCAAAGGAATTTATAGTCCAATATTGTAATCAGAATTAATTTATACTTTAAACCAGCATCACCAACATTTTTAATTTCAAGAGCCAGATCACAAATATTTTAGGATTTCTTGGCCAATTTCTGTGTATTTACCCAACTCTGCCACTGTAGCACAAGAGCATAAATAAAGTGTGAATGAATGGGCATGGCTGTGCCCCAGTAAGGGGTAATTTACAATAACAATTTCATGGATCAGATTTGAACAGTGGGACGTAGTATGCCAACCTCTATTTTAAATATACATTTAAACAACATGAGGATTATTATGAGAGATATAGTATAAATAAAGGAATATGGGAACCAAGAGGGCTCCCTTCGTTTTCACCAATTCATTATTTATCACTTAATCAATGGCCTTTGCTATTTACTTTAGACAGGATATCTTTTTAATGTAATTCTTTTTTTGTTGTTGTTTTATATTACTTACATATTATTAGTGAAGAGTTCTTACACTGGTTTATGAAATTGTGTTGAACTATTTTGATGGTATACAATGAGCAACATATTGGGCATAATTTTTTCCCATAGCCTTCTCTATAAATAGATGTAATACTATATCATCATTATTCAGAGAGAATTAGAACATTTCCCCATTTGGCTAAAAACATTGGCAATCTAAAAACAGGTACTGTGAACATTTCAGACTTTATTATAGGAGAAGTGTCTGAAAGAGCATAGAAACAGATTAACCAATATGCTAAGGCATGGAGAGTCATGCAAAGGTATACTCAAAATGACAAATGTGCCTATCATTATTTGCTACATATGAATTTAATGTTTCTTGAAATTGTGTTATAAGGAAAATGCATTAGGAAAAGTATCTCATATGAGTACTAAGGTAAAAGATCAATAGTAATAACAACACAATGGTTTTCAACTGGGGTGATATTTTACGCCTCAGGGAAACATTTGACAATGTCTGGACACATTTTTTGGTCGTCACAGTTAAGGGGAGTACTACTGGGATCTAGTGGGCAGAAGCCAAGGAAACTGCCAAACATCCTATGTGGTACAGGACAACCTCGACAATGAGGAATGGGCCCACGGAAAAGGTCCACGCCAAGGCTGAGAAATCCAATTCAGCCTTTTTAAGTTGTGCATTTGTTTCTTTTTTTAAACAAACATTTTGAGATTTCTTCAGATTCATATACAATTATAAAAATAATATAGAGATACTATAATAATAATATGTCCTCAGTTGCCGCTAAGGATAGTATCTTGCAAAACTACAGTTCAAAATCATAAGCAGGATATTGACATTGACACAATCAAAACATTAGATCACAACAAGGATCTCTCATGTGCCCTTTTATAGCCACACTTACTTCCTCTAAACCCAAGGCCAGGTGATGTATGATGCCAATCACATGAAATGTTCAATATATTCACATCTATAGAGAGAGAAAATAGAGCAGTGGCCACCTGGACTAGAGGGAGAAAACCAAGGGGAGTGATGGCAAATGGGTACAGAGATTCCTTCCGAAATGGTGGAAGTGTCCTAGAGTAGATGTTAGTGATTGTTACACGACTTTGTAAAAATATACTAAAAGCCACTAAACTGTACCCTTCAAGTGGGTGAATGTTATGTTACTTGAATTATATATCTTAAAGTTGTTAAAACTTATAAAAATTGGATATATTTCTACTACTGGAGTATTTTGTTATTTTGCTTAATGTGTCCATCCCTTCACAGTTAACACACTGTGTGCATTACTATAGCTTTTTAATGTCTTAAAATCATGTAGTGACCTATCAATGTTATTATTTCCTTCTTTTTGTTGTTCTTATTCCTCTACTTCCCATACTTTTCCATATACATTTTAAATTACTTTGTCTATATCTGTAAAACTTCTGCTGAGGTTTTGATTGTAATAATATTAAATATGTAAATTATTTTGGTGAAAACTGACATTTTAACTCTTTTTGGACTTCTGATCCAGGAACATGGTGTCTCTCCACTTTTTTAGGTCTCTTTGATCACTTTTATCAACAATTTGTAGTTTGCAAATTCTGTACAAGTTTGATTAGATTTATACCAAAGTATATACTTTTGGGAAGGAATTATTATAAAGGTTCTTTGAAAAATTTAGGTTTCCAACTATGGAGTAATATATAGAAATACAATTGATGTTTGCATGTTGACCTCATATCCTATAACTTTGAAACTCACTTATTATTTCTAAAGGATCTTTGAAGATTTCTTGGAATCATCTGTCAACCATCATGTCATTTGTGTGTAGGGACAGTTGTAATTCTTCCCCTTCATTCTGTGTATATATTTTTCTGTTTCTGGTCTTATCTCCTTGGATAGAATTTCTAATAACATCGAATAGAAGTAGTACATATGGACATTCTTATTGTGTTTCCAAGGGAAAGCATTCAATCTTTCACTATTAAGTTCAATGTTAGCTACCTGATTTTTATCAATGTCTGTTATTACTTTGAAGTTCCCTTCTATTCCTAATTTTCTAAGAGTTTTTTTTAATTATGAATATACTAATATTGAATTTTGTCAGTTGATATAATCATGTGATTTTTCTTCCGAAGATTGTTAAATGGTGGATTATTCTTGAATGTTGGATGGATCAACCATGCATTCTTAAAATAAATGTCCATTTAATCACAATTGCTGTTTGCTAATATTTGTTGAGAACATTTATTTGCCTCTTTTTTCATGAAAACTACTTGTATTTTTTCCCTTGTATTTTCTAAATCTGGTTTTGCTATCAGGCTAATGTCTCCTTCATAAAATAAGTTGGGCGGTACTTTCTTGTTTTTTAAAAGATCTTTGTAAAGTTGGTGTCATTTCTTCTTTCCATGTTTGCTAGAATTTGTCAGTAAAACAATCTGAGACTGGAGATTCTTTCTTCAGAGAAATTTAATCAGGAATTTAATTTTTTAAAATAATTATATAATTATTTCTGTTATCTGTTTTATCTCTGGTGAGCTTTTGAGCATACTTTTCAAATATCAGAGAAATGTTCTTCAAGTAATTGTTTCATTAATTGAGATTAGCTAATTTTTTTTACATAGAGCTGTTTATAGTATTTTCTTATTCTTTTACTAGAATAATATAACTATTATGATGAATAATAAGAATAATACAGTATCTGTAGTGATAACCCGACTTCATTTCTAATAATCATATCATGTAGAAATCATTTTAAATTATATTTTATTGTTTTTGCTATTACAGTTATCCCAAATATTCCCCCTTTCTCCCTGTCCACCCAGCACCCCCCAGCTCCCTCAGGCAATCCCTATACCATTCATGTACATGGGTCCTGCATATATATTCTTTGGCTACTCTATTCCCTACACTGTACTTTTGCATCACCAAGACTACTCTGCAACTATCAATTTATAATTCTTAATCCATTGACCCTTTTCACTCATCCCCCGACCCCTCTCCTATCTGGCAACCATCAAAATATGATTCTGTTTCTGTACTGCTTGTTTATTTTGTTTTTTAGATTCAATTGTTGATAGATATGCATTTATTACCATTTTATTGTTCTTATTTTTTATCTTCTTCTTCTTAAAGAAGACCCTTTAACATTTCTATAATACTGGTTTGGTGATGATGCTTTTTCTTGTCTGGGAAGTTCTTTATCTGTCCTTTGCTTTTCATTAATAGCTTTGCTGGGCAGAGTTGTAGTCCTTGCTTTTCATCACTTTGAATATTTCTTGCCAATCCCTTCTAGCCTGCAAAGTTTCTTTTGAGAAATCAGCTGACAGTTTTATGGGGTACCCCTTGTAGGTAACTAACTGCTTTTCTCTTGCTGTTTTTAAGATTCTCTCTTCATATTTAACCATTTGCATTTTAATCATGATGTGTCTTAGAGCTGAAGACACATCATGAAGCCTCTTTGGGTCCATCTTGTCTGGGATTATCTGTATTTCTTGAACATGTATATTTATTTCCTTCACCAAGTTAGGAAGTTTTCTTTCATTGTTTTTTCAAATAGTTTTCCAATTTCTTGTTCTTTCTCTTCTCCTTCTAGCACCCTTATGATGTGAATGTTGGTATGCTTGAAATTGCCCCAGTGGCTCTTTACACTATCCTCATTTTTAAAAATCCTTCTTTCTTTTTGCTGTTCTGATTTTTTTTTCTTTATATTCCAAATAATTGCTTTGATTCTTGGTTTCATCCATTCTACTGTTAATTCCCTGTAAATTTTTCTTTATATCAATTAGTGTATCCTTCATTTCTGACTGGATCTTTTTTATGCTGTTAAGGTCTTCACTAATTTTCTCGAGTATCCTTATAACCAGTGTTTTGGACTCTGCGTCTGATAGACTGCTCTTTTCCATTTTGTTTAGTTCTTTATTTGGAGTTCTGTTCTTTCACTTTTGCCCTATCTCTTTGTCTCCTCATTTTGGCAGCCTTCCTGTGTTTGTTTTTATGTATTAGGTAGAGCTACTCTCCCAGGCTTGATAGAGTGACTTAATATAGCAGATGTCCTATATGGTCCAGTGGCACAGTATTATACAAGCTGGGTACTCAAGGTGTACCCACTGTATGGGCTGTGTACACCTTCCTTTTGTAGTTGAGCTTGATTGTTGTTAGCATGTCCAAGGTCAATAACCAACTCTGGTCTGTCCAGTGTCACACAGCATTAGCTACAAAACAATCTGAAGATGGCTGATACTTGTGCTGGGCTTGGAGGTGCCCAAGAGACGTCAAGCTGTGAACCAAGGTCAGCTGCTGCTAATGCCAGACCTGGGGCAACTTAGTAAGTGGTACAGGGTTTGCTATGGGGCTCACTGAAGCCAGATGATGCTTGTTTGAGAGAATTTAGGGAAATCTGAATTATGGACCAAGACAGCCATTAATATGGAAAAGCCACTGGAAACAGTTTGTGTGGTCCTAATAGCTGGGTGGGGCAGAGCCTCAGGTAATAACCAGAGTTGGGCAAACTGTGAGCCCAGGTTGATAGAGTCTCAGAAATGGCACCCACATGTTGGCTTTGTGGGGGGAAGTCTCAGAAAAGGAACAAAGGCCCTTGCCAGCACTTGTATATGGGAGAAAACTACCCCATAGATCTTGCCTTAATGCCAAATGATTCAGTTCCTTTTTGTAGGTCTCTGATGCCTTTTAATCTTCTTTTCCTATGCTGCAGCTCAGAGAGAATGAGTCTGAGTAAGTCTGTGCATAGGCCCTTTAAAAGGAACTTCCTAGGACTCCAGAAGTTTCTGTCTTCCATAGCCTCAATCTTCGCTGGTTTTTACAGGCAGAAGTTATCAAGACTTATCTTCCTGGCAGTGGAACCCTGGACTATGGGGCCTGGTGTGGTACTGTGATCCCTTGCTCCTGAGATATCCTTCACAAGTTTTAGCTGTCACACATGGGTGTGGGACCCAGCCATTTGCATCTCCACCTCTCCTACCAGTCTCAATGTGGTTTCATCTTTAATTCTGCAGTTGTAAGACTTCCATTCAGCTTAATTTCTGGTGGTTCTGAATAATGGCTGTTCTATAGTTTAGACGTAATTTTGATGTGGTATGCGAGGAGGCAAACCATGTTTACCCATGCCACCATCTTAACTGGGAGTCTTTAGAAATCATACTGATTTTTCTTGATCAGTCTTGTTCAAGGTTTGTCAATTTTATTGATCTAAAGAACAAGTATGGAGTGTTATTAATGTTCACTATTGTTTTATGTTTTCAATTTCAGTGATTTCTGCTTTTATGTTTATTACTTTATTATTAAATTTTTCCTTCTTTTTGCTTTGAGTTTACTTTTTTCTTTTTCCTAATTTCTTTAGATGGAAACTTAGATTGTTGATCTGAGACATTTCTTCTATTCTGTTTTTCTACTTTATCAATTAATGTTATAGTATGTCTCTAAGCACTGCTTTACCTAAATAGTAAGAATTTTGATATGTGATATTTTTATTTTTATTTGGGTCAAAATATTTACTTATTTTACTTAAGACCTCTATGATGCATAGATTATTTAGAAGTGTTATTTAACTTTCATGTGTTTGAATATTTTCCTTTTTTCCATTTATTTCTAATTTGCTTTTATTATGGTCAGAGAATACATTTTATATAATTCCTTTTAAATATATTAAGGTTTACTTTATGTTATAAGATGGTTTATCAAGTGTATGGTTCATGTACTCCCAATAAATAGGATGTATACTGTCTCATGCTTAATAGAGAATTATATACATCTATATTAGACCCAACTAATTGATGGTGTTATTTAGTTCTTCAAAATCCCAGTGAATAGTCTGTCTAATAATTCTATCAATTATGGAGAGAGGAAGGTTAAAGAATTCAACTATAATTGCGAATTTATCTATTTTGCCTTTTAATTTTATCATTTTTGCTTCACCTTTAGAATTATCACATGTTTTTGGTGAACTGACCCATTTTTATGCAGTACTTCCTGGTAATATTATTAGGTCTGATTTTTAATGTATCTGATATTAATAAAGGCCTTATAACTTTCTTTAGGTATTTACATGGTAAGTCTTTACCATTCTTTTACTTTCAACATAACTATATTATTATATTTGAAGTAAATATTTGTAAAACAATACATATTTATAGTTTTCATATTAGTCAATGGTATCCAGAGAAAAAGAATTGGTAGGATTTACTGTACATCTATAAAAAGAGATTTATTATAAGGAATTGATATATGTGACTATGAAGGCTGACATACCTCAAGACTTACAGTTAGCAAGCTGAAGACCCAAGAAAGATTATAGTGTATTTCTGATTTAAGTCTAAAGGTCTGAGGACAAGGAGAGACAACTACTATGGACTATATTGCGCTCCCCACCCTCATCCCCTGCAAAGTTGTATGTTGATCACCAGTGTGATGATATTTAAGGATGGCCCTTTGGGAGGTAATCAGTTTTAAATGAGGTCATGAGGATGGAGCTATCATTATAAAATTAGTGGTCTTATAAGAAGAGACACAGAGCTTACTCCTCTTTCTACCATGAGAGGACACAATGAAAAGGCAATCATCTGCAAGCTAGGAAGAAAGCCCTTACCAGAATCAAATTAGTCAGCACCTTGATCTTGAAATTTCTAGCCTCTCCATGTGTGAGAAACAAATTATCATTGTTTAAGCCACCCAATATATGATATTTTTCTATGGCAGCCCAAGCTGATTAATACACTGATGGTTTAGCTCCTGTCTGATTATGAAGTCCTGAGAACCAGGATTGCCAATGGTGTAGTTCTAGTCCAAAGGCCAGTAGACAAGTTAAAAAACAAAAAACAAAAACAACAACAACAACAACAACAAAATAACAACAATGTCCCAGCTCACATGCAGTCAGGCAAAAGAAGTTTCTTCTTCTCAAAAGAAGATCAGACTTTTTGTTATATTCATGCCTTCACCTGAATGGAGACACCCACCCACACTACAAAGAGCAATTTGCATTATTTAGTATGTAGATTCAAATGGTAATTCCATCCAAAAACACCCTCATATACACATCCAGCATAGTGTTTGAGCAAATATCTAAGTGCCTCATATTCCAATGAAATTGACACATAAAATTAATCATTACTGTTGAGTCCTTTTTTATTCATTTTGATAATCTCTGGTTTTTAATTCATGTACATACTGGTTGTGTTTATATGTGTCAATTTAAGCTAACCATTTTTTTCTGTGTAGTTCTGTTTTTATCTCTCATTTTCATCTTCCCCATTTCTTTGGACTACTTGATCTCTCTTTCATATTCCATTTTAATATATCTCTTGGCTTTTTTGTTTCTTTTTGAACTATGTATCTTTTATTTTTTTTAGTGATTTCTTTAGGGGTCATATTACACATACTTAACTTTTAACAATTTATTTGTAACTATACTTTTATCACTCTAACTGGAATGTAGAGAACTTGTTAACTTAAATATTACTTTATCTTCCATTCTATATGTTGTGTTGGCTTTTATATTATATCTACATACATTGAAAACCCCTTCACAAAATGTTACACATTTTTTCTTTCACGTGTGAAAAATATTTAAAGAACAGAAGAGAAATATATTCTATTTACCCAGATACTTAGTATTTGTTTTATTTTTCCTTTTTCCAAATGTTTAAGTCTACCTCTGATAAAAATTTCCTTTTTTAAGAAGAATTTCCTCTTGAGAACGTTTTTAAGCAATTAATTCTCTTAGTTTCCTTTGCCTAAGAATGAGTTTATTTCACCTTCATTCCTTTTATTTTTATATTCACCTGGGGACATTTTTTCCTGGCTTTTAGAGAGAAAGGAAGGGGAAAAGAGAAAGAGAGAGAGAAAGAGATATATCAATGTGAGAGGGAAATATCGACTGGTTGCCTCCCGTAGGCTTCCCAACTGGGGATTCAACCTACAACTTAGGTATGTGCTTTGACTGGGAATCAAATCTGCAACCACTCACTCTACAGAGTGACACTCCAACCAGCTGAGCCACACAGGCCAGGGCTTACCTTTATTCTTGAAGGGTATTTTTACTCTATAAGAATGTTAACTTGCCCTAGCTGGTATAGCTCAGTGGACTGAGCATGGGCCTCTGAAGCAAGGGTTGTGGGTTCAATTCCCACTCAGGGCACATGCCTGGGTTGTGGGCCAGGTCCCCAGTAGGGGGCATGCAGGAGGCAACCACACATTGATATTTCTCTCCCTCTTTTTCTCCTTCCCTTCCCCTTTCTCAAAAAATAAATAAGCTTAAAAGAAATTTTTAAAATAAATTAAAAAAAAGAATGTTAATTTGACAGCTCTTTTCTTTTAGCACTTTCCAAATGTGGAACCTTGTCTGGACACCGTGGTTTTAGATGAGATATGCACAATCATTTATATCACTATTCTGTTGTAACTAGTACACCACTCTTCTCTAGTTTATTTTGAGAACTTTTTCTTTGTCTTTAGTTTTTAGTATTTGATTATGGTGTGTCTAGACCTGAATTTCTTTACATTTATCCTGTTTGAACTTTACTAAGTTGGTTAAAACCATAGGTTTTCTATTTTTCACCAAGCTTGAACAGTTTTAATGTTTATTTTTACAAATGTTTTTCCTCACCACACTCTTCGTCTTCTTCTTAAAGAGACTCCAGTGACAAGAATAGTAAAACTTTTGGTAATGTTCCACAGGTCCCTGGGGTTATGATCAGTTTTTAAAATATATTTTCTCATCATACATGAAATGAATAATTTCTAATGACATTGTCAAGTTCATTGATTCTTACTTTTGTCATCCCTACTCTACTATTGAACCCATCCAGTGAGATTTATTATTTTCAATATTTAAATTTTAGCTCTAAAATTATTGTTTTTTATTTTGATTTTTTGATTTTCTATTGCTTTGCTGACAATTTCTATCTTTAAATCATGTCAAGAGTGTCTACCCTTCTTTCTTGTATCATTTTCATAATAGCTGCTTTAAAGTCAATGTCAGATAATTCTGCTTCTATGTCATCTATTTGTGGGTGTCTGCTGATTTTCTTCACCCATGACATTTGAATTTTCCTCATTCTTCCTAAGCTAAGAAGTTTTTGACTGTGTCCTGAATATTTATATATTATGCTATGATAGTCTGGGTCTTGGTTAAATCCTTAGGAGAATGTTGATATTTTGTTTAGCAGGCTCAGTTGGATTCAGGCCACAAGTCCCGACTAGCCTTTTGAGGGTTGTGGCTTTACGGTCACTTCCATTTCCAAAGCCTCTGAAATGCTATTTGTATCCTCCCTGTGTTTGCTACACCCAGTGGCCAGTCTGAGATTGGTGGTAGTCTATATCTTATTTCAGTTCTCTGAGATCTTATTATAACATTTAGGGTCAGGTTCATGTATATAAAGCTCAGGAGTGAGCTTAAGAGTTTATAAACAATTTAATGGGTCTCTACCAATTCTTCCTTTCCACTGATATTCACAACATCTTCTGGCGGGAAAGCTGGGGATTTAGTTATCCTTCTCTGTTGTGCACATTACATCACTGTGTCCTTGTCTAGGGCCAAGGAGCAGAAAGACAGAAAGAGAAAAAATGAACAAGAGTTTGTTGAATCTGCATGGGACCACAGATCCCCTGACAGAAGAGGAGGACCGTCATCCCTCAGTATTGCAGATTTGTGGGCCCGGCCTCCACTGTTAGGCTATTGCTAATGGGACACTCCTCTGCCCCTCAAGCCTGAACTAGAGGGCTTCTTTTAGAGCTCTATGTGTCTGTGTTGATGCCCACTTCCAAGTTTTAGGATGAGTTGAGTCCAGGCTCAGGGTTACTGGAAGAATTAAAAAAAAAAACAACAAAAAAACGTAGACTTACTGCCAGTTCAGTTATACTGCAAATTGTTTTTCACCAATTGGTCTGCTATTTAGTCTTCACAGTCCTCAGACGGCTGCTCAATGCATTTATTTCAGGATTTATAACTATATTCAGAGACAGAGAAACGATAAACTGTGCTTACTGTCTTATCCAACATCAAAAACATGGTTAAACTCTAAAACACATATTATGACCACACTGTACATAATAAAATAATAGTAAATATAATAATGAACTGTGCCATATTGATTTTTTAAGCTGTGGTAGTTTGTTCTTTATTTTAACATAAGATCCTTAATATAAATATAAGATACTTATAAAAATATAAATTACCCTCAGTTCCAACTCAGTCATTCAATTCAAGAAGTATTTATAGAACAGTTATTTCAAGCCAGGCAGTACACTAGGCATTTCAAGGTACAGAAATATTTTATATTGTGTCAGAGACAAATCAGTTATGTGACAGTGTAGAAATGAAGCTACAATAGATTTCTGGTTGTTAGTATGAAAATTGCTTTTCTTGGGAAGATCCAACCATATTCATCATTTTATCTAATTTTAGTCTTGTATTCTTAACTCAGCAGGCAGTCATGTTTATAATATTTAGGAAAAATTATTATTTTGACAGATTGAGAAGCTATTTCTTTAAAACTTTGTGTTAGGCCTATTTTTTCATCACATTGTTGAAGAGTGTCTGTAGTTCGCCCCTCTGATTCACAGCTCCTTTTTTGGTACTCAGTTATATAATTCAACTGCTTTCTTCTCAAGGAGAGGGTGGCTGAGTCACTCTTTTGCCATATTACTAAAGATTATTTTCATGAAGTATTGTGAATATTATTAATTGGTTTATTTACTATTTTGTGAGAAACATTAGCTAATTCAGCAGGCTTTATTAACCAAGCCTACAAAATCCAGACTGCAGATAAACAAAAGCCTTAAGAAGACTTCTTAATGGAAGCAACAAAGATTTACCTTCTTATCAACATGTTTAAAGATTAAGATTACTTGTTTAATTAAAAGAACTTCTATTATGAGGAAATCAACAAACAGAAAGCACTGATGAATTGGACAGAGCCAGTAATACTCAATAACCTGGTGTTAACTGCTAAGCTTGACAGCATTACAATGAAGTTCTGCCTAGAGTAAGTATATTAGAAGATGTTAAAACAAAAGTCTAGGCATGCTTTTAAAATAAAATATATATGCTTGTAACTCAGTAGTCACAGAAGTGACAAATGCCATTCACTCTAAATGAAAAGGCAAAACTCCCCCTAAACTCTTCTCAGGGATGAAAAGACTCTAGAGTCAGATGGTTCCGAATAAAATTCTGGCTCTTACTCATTCTGTTTTAGGAATCTTGGCAAGTTACGAAGTTCTCTAAATCTTGACCAGTATGGCTTCCTCAGTTGAGCATCATCCCACAAAGATCTCTAAATCTTGACTTATTCATCTATAAGTGGGGACAATAATGTAATTACTTTATAAAGTTTCCATGAGGATAAAATGACATAAGAAGAGAGTGCACTGTTTGGCAATGGTACTCAGGAAACAGTTTCTATAATTATCACGAATGGAGTTCCCAAAACAAATCAGGATTTTTTCATTCAAAAAGGGATAATAAACCTTTAAGTGTCAAAGGCATCCTTTGCAGGATATCTCCAAGACACCTATCTGGGAAAGTGATATATTTTTCTATTTTTAAAAAAATCTTTCTCATCTTTTGGAGTGAGGTATGCATAGATTTGAAGTTTACATAATTCCCTCAATTAGAAGAGACACCAATTGAATGGAGTTTGTTTTTATCATTCATACTATTTTTTACAATGCAATTTTATTCCATTTTTTTCCTCCCATTTATTCAATTGACATTAATTAAGGTTACCAAAATGCCAGGCACTATGCTGGGCATTGTGGATTAAAAAGATAATAATAACACCTGCCTTTGAAGGGTACCCAGACTTTAGCAGGAAGGTGTATACTGACACGAAAATTTTAGTGGTGTGCTGCAGCCAACTGTTGGTGGCTCATGAGCACCAACCACTAAAATTCCAGGAATTGTGCAAACTGGTTGTTAACACATATGAAATTTAAATTTTATAAATTAACAATTAAATAAATTATATTAAAAAGGCAGGTAATAAATACTAAAAACTCACCACTTTATTATTTTTACGATATTTAATATTATCTATGCACTTCATTTATTTACATGTATTTTTTTATATTCTGAAAATCTTATGTAATACACTACTGCACACCTTTTGCCAATTCTATGCTTCGTGATTACTGTGATGGTCACTTGAAATCAGCCCTAGTAAAGTATTTACACCATGGAAATTGGCAAATATTAACAATCAGGACTTTTTCACTTTGAGCTGTTTGTTAAACAGTTACTAGCATAACAATTCATCTAATTATAACACACTGTGCTATGAATCATCAGAAAGATATGCATAAGATACTCAAGGAATACAAATAAATCAATCAATGAATCCTTGATTTTAATTAAGAAAGAAATTAAGGAAGGCTTTGTGGAGAAGGAATATTTGTACAGATTAAATTTAGAAGAATTTGGCTACAAGTAGTGAAGGGGGTCTTTTGGAAACTGTAATAGACTGTATTATTGCTCCCCACCATTCACTCATACTTCCTGTTTTAATATATCACTACCCAATGCCTTTGGACTTGGCCTTATGAATTGATTTGGTCAATGGCATGTCAGTGGGACAGGTAAACCATCTGGATCAGAAGCTTTCAAAACACTTGCATGTGTTTGCCAGCAATCTTGCTCTTAGCATTGCCTAAAGAGTTTAATGATTCATATAAGGGCAGGTCCTTTGTCCTGGACACTAGAATGAGAGGACATGTAAAGCAGAGATGCAGCCAACTTTCACCAATTTCAGTTGTCCATAGAGAGAGCAGTTGGCATGTTAATATGAATAAGAACTAAACTGTCATTGTTGTAGGCTGTTACATGAGTGCCATTTATTACCACAGCATAATATATAGAAAGCTGACTGTTATCTATAAGGTCTGAGTTAACACTGGCACTTTCCTGCATAATTATGATAGCTAGGGAAACTCTTGCAATCAAAATGAATCTGTGATATACCCACAATGCTTTCAAAACATGTTTAGATAATACTTTCACAAAACTTCTCCTAATGACACAAAAATACCAGGGACACTTTGGTACAGTGACTTTTGGGAGAGGAAAACTGCAAAAAACAAATAGAAGGTGGAGATTCTAAAATCACACTAAATACATCACCATTTCTGCTCAAGCCAACATTGGATAAACTTAGCTTACATGTGTCATCAAAAAGGTAGAACTACAAGCAAACTTCCTGATAATATCACCCTGCTCTTTACTTTCACAATTGGAGAAACCAAGGCTCAAGGAAATTGAATGGTTTGCATAAGAGGTGAGCTATGAAACTGGGATCCAGCATAGCTCTCCTGATTTCCAGCACAGATTCCTGTCTTCTAAATAATAGCCACAATAGTTAACACATTATGTATTTACTGTGGACAACATCATTTAAGTGCTTTATGCATACAAGTTAACTTAATCCTCACCAATTAAAAAGAAAAAATGAACTGAGGTATCATTACTAATACTTCATTTTAAAAGTAGAAATCTTAAATAAAGTACCCATCATTATACAGCTTTAAAGGATCATAAAGATTTTACGATTTCACCCTTTATCCCTGGCCACTTTGCCTGACACATGTAACTCCATGAAGGGCTTAGACATTCAAATTGTAAACAGGACACTCTTGGGGCCAGCATGTCATTTTTTTTCTTATAAAGATCACAAGGGTGTTTCAGTCCTCAAAGTTGTCTTTTATTTTGAGAGATGCATTATTTTTAAATACTGCCTGTTCTAATCAAAACCACCTCCTCAGAAGACAACTCTTTTCAGGGGGAGGGGTATTTTGTTGATTCATTTGTTTTATTGCTTTGATTTAAAATGTTGTATTTAAGAATACTGGAAATTAAAGACTAGAGACTTGCTAAAGATCCATAATATAATTATAATACCTGTTAGAGAAAGATCATTTTTTGAAAAAGAGCTCTCACTTTCAAGCTTATGTCAGCAAAGAAATGTGTACCTATTTCCAATAAATAAAAGTGTGACTTTGTCTATTACTTGAGGAGTCAACCCAAATTGCTCTCCTTTAATGTTCACAATTTTCAAAAGCTGTGAAGAATAATTTGTGATAACTTTTGACTTTTATGAGTTGTGAGTTGAGAATATGTTGACATTGTGGAACACTCAAGAAATTAGCCCTGGGCTCAAGTTTTTCTTTCACTTTCAGAAAAAGCTTCCTGAGAACAGAAGGGAAATTTTCTTCTAATTCCTTTGGTTTCTTGAGAGTTTCCATCCTCCACTTCACTTTGTGTGTGAAGACATGGTTTTATAACAGAATTCCATAAAAATTTGGAAGCTTATCTTATGACCAATGAGTTGCGTGATGGAATTATTCTCTGTGTTACCTCTATTGTCCCAATCACCCCTTGGCTTCCCACCTTTGGGACCAGTCTGCCAAGGACACTCAGTGAACTTGGTCCGACTGAGAAACAATGCAGTGAGCTGCCAGAAAGGCTTCCTGGTGCACCCGTCTATTTCAAAGTGTTCTTGAGAATAGGAACCCATGATATTATCAAAATACAGATATTTCTCCAGGCAAGAATTGACCCATTATGTTCTTTTATTTGTCCCCAGAAGCACTGAAGCACAGAGAACTTAGAGGAATTACTCTAGGGCATCCAAAACATATGGCTGATAGAAAATTAGAACCTAGTAGACTTTCTTACCCAATGAGTAAGCCCTCTTGTTAACCATTCTCTTCATTTTCGTTTGGCTTTTCTTAGCAAACCCGTGGCTTCCCTTCCCACCAAACACTCTGATCTCCCATGTCACCTATATTTATATAGTGTAAAATCTCGTGATTATTTGGTGTTCAGTGAAGTGAAGAATAAACAAGGCAAGAGTTTTCATTGAATTTTCCAGAATGGCTTTTTCTTTTAGATGAAAATACATTTTAAATAGGAGTTATCTCTTTTTTTGAAATTCGCCATCTCATAAGGAATAGTTAGTTGAGAGTTTACTTGTATTAGTACTAGAATTCACTCATTGAGCTTTCCTGAATATAAAAACCCCACAGAATTAGTAATTATGCTAAAGAAAGAGAATACCATAAATGGTGAAGCGTGTTGTCCTGATGCTTAAATATAATTCTGGTCTTTGGTTTAAAAAACTGCTTTTATTATCTCTATTTTAGAAATGAATCTAGTAGAATATGCAAGTTTCTCTTATTTCTTTACAAGCCTACATCTTTCTCAATCATATATGTATGTATATATGTATGAATGTGCACTTTATTTTTTATTCAATTGTTACTTTAGCAGTGTCTGCAATTAAGAACCAGCTCACTAAATGAACTGTAATTATTGTAAATTGTGGTAAGCACCAGTAATTAAAATGTTGCAGTAATGCTGGCCAGCTTTGCTAGATGCCCTTTGAGAGTAGCATAAAATGATATTATGTCTTTAACTGCTGTTTGTTTTACAGATGAGAAAACCTGGAAATGCAGGCCTTTAGAATCTTTTGGCTGAGTCTTTAGAGCTTAATGTAAAGTGGGGATTAGCAGTTATCCAATGAATTCAAACTGGGAAGATAGTCAATTTGGTTAATTCTACAGTGAAAGTGGCTTTTTCTTTTAAATGAGCAATCTTTAGGACGTAAACATACGTGGCTTCCCCACGAGGGGAAAATGAACAATAAACTCTAATCTCTTCTTTGTGTTTGCAGGATGCTAATAGTGAGCCTTCTGGGTACAAAAGCAAGACAGAACCCCTTCAATACACACCCATCTTTTGAGGATCCTCACCCAGCTGCTACCCCCAGTGAACTCTCCAGCTGTGCAGTCATTTGGCAGAGTGCAGTGTTATGCATAACGTAAGCTATGTGTGTGTGACTCCAATACAACTGGTGAATACAGATTGTCCACTCCAAAACTCCCTAACCATTTGCAAGAGAAAAACAATGGAATCAATGATTTCATGGTTGTGAAAAAGACCTAAATTTCAGTGTTAGCATTGACTGAATCCATCCATCAACATATTCATTTGTTTATTTTTGTCAGCTTTGCTCAAAGTGATCCAAAAGTGGCATCTGATTTACCAAAAATTGTTACTTGCAGAAAGATATGGTAATATAAGTGAAAATATAAAGACCTATATATAACTCTGTAAAAGCAATGCTAACAAATATGTTATATGTTCCATAAAATTTAAGTACAACAATTTCCATAAGGTCCTGTGAATTATAGAGGATTGGAGTAAAGGAAAATGTCATATAATAGGGTGAAGGAAAGACACTTGCTACTCTAACATGCTAAAAGTAATCTGGTCTCCAAAAACACTTCCATTGCAAAATCCAATGCATGGCACTTCTGTTTTCTGCTATGATAGATGATTGGATGTCGAAATAATTCCACTACTGTAAACAATTGTTAATCTAGGCACAAAACAAAAACCAGTCTTAGTCCAACAGACAGTACAAGGGATGTGATCTTCGAGAAAAGGAAATGACACGAAGTTAGCTTTGCATTCACTTCAGCAACCTGCCTGGGGCAGTTTTCAAAATGCGGCACAGGGAACTGGAGTCCAAGCAGAGAGCATTGGTCTCCCCAAGCAGAAGAAAGTGAGAGGGGTTCAGGGTTGCGGAGGTGGCCGGAACTAAAAGAGTAGGGTACCAGAAAGCAGAAAGCAGCATAGAGAAGGAGCCCCAGACTTCTGCATAGAGTTATATTCCTGTCATTGCCAAATAGTAAGCTGTGCATACACAGGGGAAAATGAGGCCTGGAAAACCATAGTTAGTGAGGGACTGGGAGGTGGATGGAGATGCTAGAGGGTACTCAGTGCTGGAAGGCTTTGGAGTTCAACCAGCTGGAGTGGAGACATGTCTCTGAAAAATCCAGTCACTTAGTTAAAACCATAGAAAGGTCATAGCTTAAGAGCAGGACAATTTAGAACCATTTCAACAAAGTCTAAAACTGTGTCTCAACGGAATTAGGTTGAGCTACCAGCAATTTAGTGCCTGCTAGAATAAATCTCAACATTTAAAAAAGAAGACAGCATAATTTAGACTTTAAATAACATAGTATTCACAGTTCCAAAAATTCAATAAGAATTTACTGGATTTACAAGGAAGAATTTAAAATGTGATTTATAACCAGGGGAATTGGAGTGAATAGAAAGAAATCCAGATGTGACACAGGTTTGTAATTTGCACACAGTGATTTTAAAAATGGTTGTAAATATATCCATGGATTCAAAGGTGAAGGAAAATCTCAACAGAGAAATATAAATTATGAAAAAATGTATAAAATTTTAAACTAAAAAGTAATATAATTAAAATAAAATCATAAATGCATAAACTTAAAAGTAGATTGGCTACTCTATAAGATCAGTTAATAAGAACTATCCAAACTGAAGCGCAGAGAAAATTCACTGAAACTCTGACTTGTAGCAAGATATCAAGTGTTCTTATATGCGTATGATCGGACAGGAGATAGTAAATGGCAGAAGTAATCTATGGGGAAAATAACTGAGCAGTGGCTGCCTCTGTGTGGGAGGAATTGACTGGGAAAGTACATGAGGGAACTTTCAAGGAAGATAGAAATGTCCCATATTTTGGTAAGTGTCTGGGTCACAGAGTTATAATTGTCGTACCTCATTAAACTAAACTGTTATGGTCTGTGCTTTTATTTTTGTAAATTATACTTCAATAAAAAGGAGAAAAAGGCAATGGACAATGGTCAGATAGGGTCATTGAGCAAAATATTGGCAATCATCTCATTATCTATGAAATCTTATTTATTCTTACCTGTCAATGTGACAAATTGTTAGTTTCATATTTTCTCTCTTTCTCTTTCCTTTTTTACAGTCTCTTTAGGTAATCCTTCTCTTCACCTCACTATTAAATATTCATTTTTATAAGATTCTATAGTTGGTCTTCTTTTATTACTATTTTATAATTTCTTTCAGGTTCAGTGATGGATGGATAGGTAGATGGATGGGTGGATGGATGGGTGGGTGGATGGGTGGATAGATGGGTGGATGGATGGGTGGATGGATGGATGCTGAATAATGAGAACTCTGCTGTTTACATTCATTCAATTTATGTATCAGGCAACCTTTCAGGTGCTGAACATACGGCTGTAAACAAAGTGGGAAAAACATTTGTTTTCTAGTGTTCACATTTTGTTTATGGTAAAGTGTTGGCTCAACTACCAGCTTTAAGCTCACGTTATTTCTCAAATACGAGCATACCTACCTCCACTTTGTACTTTCTAAGTCCTTGCCAAAGTAATATTGCTAAGATCTACATCTGATCTGTTACTATTGTTTAAATTTGTTTGAAATGTCCATAAGTTTATGTATACTTTTTGGCATATTCGACCACATCTCTACCTTAATATCCTATACTCTAGTCAAACAAAATAGTTTTCATTCATCTCTCACTGTGTTTCTACATACGGGGTTCCTTCAGTCTAGCATGCCCTCCCCTCCCTGCTCTCCACTCTCAGTGTCCTCCTGCAGAATTCTCCACATTCACTCTCCAAAGCTGCTTAAGAGATCTCTTGACATTTTCTTGACCACCTTGACAGACTTAAAGTTTTCTTCTCCAAGTTTCTTTTCAACACTTCCCTAGTTACTTGTGTATAGGTTTTTATCTGTAAGCATGGTATTAGTACAGAGTGCCTAGCCATAAACAGAACATATTGTGGACATATAAGAAAGGATATAGTAGAAGAATTAGAAGTGTGTTACTAAGTAAGATACTGGTGGTTGTCCAAAAGATCCTACTGAGGAGGGAGCAGAGAGAAAAGTAGAATGTATAAAAATAGAAATGAAACCCAGTGATCAGTACTAAGATTACCAGGGACATTAGTCAGCTACCAAATCCATAGCTGTCTACCAAGTACAATAGATTGGACTCCCTTCATGCCCAGATCCCAGAAGTGATTGCATCTTTCAGGGGCTAGGTATAGTTTAGAAAGGGCTGTAAGCCAACAGCTGGCTGACCTAAAACTTACACAGAGATTGTGTTGACTAAAAATAGAGGAAGTAGAGAACACTTGCCCTCAAACACAAAAACATTCATGACAAATTTGAATTCTCTTCGATCCTTAGTAGACTTGAAGACTACTGTTTCCATTTAATTGCCTATGTGATACAGGCAGCAATTAGCTAGTTTAGGAGCCTAATCTGATGCCTTCTCTAAAAAGGTGATTGTTATACTGTTGTTTGTAAGTCTGTTTCTCCTTGAAGGCAGTAATGTCCTTGAAGGTCTTGCTAAGTTCTTCTCTGTACCTATGATTATATGTGGCCCATTGTAGACACTGAAAATTCTCTTTAAATAATAAGTTAACAAAAAAAATAAGTTAACCATTTTGAGTGACTATGGCAGTATTCACACAAAGCATTCTTTAGTCCTTAACCATGCATCCTTCGTTTGGGATCATGATGGGCTTGCTGCGATGAGAACATCTTGCTAATTAAAATTTTGAGAAGAAAATTATCTGAAGATGTCATATCCAAATATTAAACAAATAAATAAGCTCAAAATCAATTAATCAATGCATAAATAAATGATCCTTTTCATTCTATATTTTATTAAATAACTAATTATTTTAATACTATTTATAATAATTATCCAAATGTATAAAGCTGTTCTTGGCCCTTCATAAGTAAAATGGACTTCCTAGATATTTCAAAGCATTTTGCCCATGCTGTTTTGTGGAGCATTGATTCAAGAAGGTATTCACAGATGCTCCATGCAAGGATATAGTGTTTAGATTAGCATGGTTGTCCTGATTTCTCTCTCTAGAAAACTCACAATGATTATTAATACATTAATATAGTCCTATGGGGAGAGAGGGTGATTTTTAACACATAGATCTGCAAACAGTTTATCACAAAACACTTTCTTTAGGAAAAGTTAATAACCTTTGGAGTAGTGCTTCTTGAAGGTAAGAGTTCAAGAGATTTGTTCTAGAGAATAATAATTGTCTTCTTTAGAAACACATTGAACTAAATTTAATGAAAGTATGATAGGTTTTGGAGTTGGAAGTCATAGATTCAAATCAACTAAACCAGTTACAATTGTCATTTTGGGAAAGGTTTTGAACCTCTTTGAAGTTTTTAAAGACTGCCTCACAGTTAAAATAAGGTGCTCAACAAATACCAATTCTATTTTTTTACTTCATTATCCTCTTCCATATTCTGATGATGGGCCAAGTACTGAGCTGTGGGCCTAGCTTGGGTGACCACTCTTTAACCAAGTGGTAGGCCTGGCTGGTAGCACCTGTGCTTCTGGAGAGCCAGGTGGGGTATAGTGATATTGAGACTAGGCACAAGACAAGTGGGGAAGTGGTTATTCCACCCACACATTCTCACGTGTTGCAAAATGCAGCTGGTGGGTATTCTCTCAAGAGAAAGCTACTTGCATGCATACCAATGAAAATAAGTCCTAGGTTCTTGTTTGGCCCATGTGCCTTTATTATTGATCACTAGCCTAGAGAGGTCAACAAAGAGGAAGTTCTCTGGGTTTCTGTGAAACAATCATTACATCTGCCAGAAGAGTTAAGGTCAATGATTTTCAAATGTTACACTTGGAGGTTTCTTTAGGTTATAAACACTATATAATCCACAAGTTTTCTTCTGCATTAAATTACCCATTGCTAGTTATAGATCAAAAGGCTGAGCAAGTACTAAGACTTCTGAATTTTATTTTTTCCCATAATTTTTAATCAGGCAAATCTCTAAACTAAGAGCCTTTTGTCTTAAGAAACAACAAGCATGGAAAATGTTTGCCTGATTAGAATGGAGCTTATTCTCTCTAAGACTAAGTATCGGCATGCAGCAAGCCCTCTGCCCACTTCACCCCACCCTCATGCCTCATCCTTCACCCATGGCAAAGGATAGGCCATTGCACATCCCGTGTAATTTGTTTTGTCTTCAGGAAAATTATCTCCTTAGTCAATTTTCCTTATAAATCTAACATGCCTTCATAGCTATCACAGCACATTGAGGAATATAGGTTAAAACTTGGAAAAGACTAAGAATTAAATATTTGAAAATCACATTTTTCTCTTGAAAATCTAGAGTAATGACACGGGATCTGGCACTTACATATTTCTAGGGAGTAATTCTGTGGTCAAACGCAACGTCAGATAAACTGTGGCTTGCAGGGTGCCTCCAGGTAGAATGGATGCCTGGCTTGGGGAAGCACATCGCAAACTCTACAAAAGGAAACACAGACCAGCAACCTTGCTTATCATTTCTCTCTCTTTTTACTTTTCCTCCCTTCCTCCCTTTTGCCCTTTCTCTGTTCCTTCCTTCCCTCACTCCTTCCTTTCCCCTTCCCTCTGTTTCTTTTTTTCTTTCTCCCTCTTCTTTTTTTCCCCCTTTGAGTTATGAGAATGTGAAGTAGTTCCAGATGATGAGTAAGTGGCCAGACTCAAGCCAGTTGCTAAGCCTGCTGGCATACAAGAACCTGCTTAGCGGTGACATCGAAGTGCAGAATCCCCACTGTCCTGCTTTCTGGTGAAACTGGATAGAACAAACCAACAATAGAGAAATGAATACTGTAATTTATCTTGGAGGCCATTTAGGTTGTTTATCCCAAACTACATTTTGATTCCAGTTACAGTTTAATTATGAGTATTTGTTCTCTAACAGAGACTAAACAAAGGGTAACTATTTTCTTTTATCTTTTCCTTTGTTATGAAAATTTCAGTTTCATGTTTGCCTCTCCTCTCTCTTTAAATAGCGTCTCATGCCATGTAAACGTATCCAGCTCAATTTCTTCCTGTTCGAATGAAGTCTCTAAAACAAACTAAAAATAAGAAAGAGCAGAGGTTTTTACATATAAGGAATGTGTGATTTAATGCCTGATGTATATCTTTAAGCTTTTATCACATATATTCGACAAGTCATTTCTGTTATAAAGAGGACACCGCAAAATGTCCCTGGGCATCAAACTCTTGGCATACGTTTTCAGAGTGGAGGAGACCCACGGAGTTTAGACACCCCTCTCCAGAAGCAACTGAGAAACTGTTTTTGTCTCTGATCATGACATGCGTTGTTACAAAGATATCAGAGGAGTGCGAGTTACACTCATTCTCTTCTGTGCGCCTTACACAGCCCCGGCGCACAGCAGTGACTGGGATCTGCCTTGTCTTGCAGCTCATGCCCTATTTACAAAACATGTTCAGTAGCTGCTTTCGCAATTGTTCAAAGGTTACTTTTATCACATTATTTTTATCAAATATATTGCTGAAGACATTTTCTTACATCTAAAAAAACCTGACATTGTGTTTTCTATTACTGTCGATGGTGGGGGATTACGTTTTCCTCTATCTCTGTTGTAAATGAGCCCCCTCAATCAACTCTTGCTTCCCCTAAATTGTAGTAATAGTAAGTATTTGATGAGCACACTGTTTTTTGGCAAAAAAGGCACTTCCAAATTGGATTGAAGCTGAAACCAAATTCTACATTGCTAAAAATAATAATACATTTTTAAGATATATATCACTGTGTGTAATGATTTAAAAAATCTTTTACTACATAGTTGTCCCATAATTTTAATATTTAACTAATTCACTCTTACTAGCACAAGAGTAGCATGTTTTCATTTATCACTTACATTATGGATAAGATTTTTTTTTTCTTTTAGTGAAACTTCCTCTGTCTATTTTTTTTGGTGAATTATTTGTGTTTGACTGTTCTCCTTAAAGACCTTATTTCCATTGCAATCTGTGTTTTGAACTGTCTTGCTTTTTATTTTGTCATGGAAGATTTTCAAATTTCAGTTCAGATCAACTAGGGTTGACACATGATTTCAACAAAACTTTCATGCACAGTTGATAAAAACTTGTTCAATAAAAAAGAAATGAGCACAGTTTTAGCTTATCAATGATAATCTGCATTTCATTCTGAATGTAACAGTAAATGAAAATTTTACGAAGTTGGCTTAATTTTTCAAAAATTCATCTTTGGTCTGTGAACATTGAATGGTACTTCAAATATGTACATACTCAATGTTCAATTCTTATTGATCCTCATTCAAACTGTATTATCCATAGTCCACATATTTCATACAATACCACAGCTTATTACAAGGGGTTGAGGCTTTGGATTTGCATAATTCTGGATTCAGATCTCAATTTAGTCATTTATTACCTGTGAGATTTTTAAGGCATTTAAATGTCTGAGTTCCACTTTTCCAACTCTAAAATAGAAATAATAATACTTATAGTTTTATCATGAGTATTATAAAATATAAATTATAATATATATAATTTATAAATTAGGTATACTCAGAATACATATAGAGCATAATAATTATGATTTTTAAAATATTATCTCCATGCAATAATTGACACAGAAATTAAAAAAAAATCAGTAAATTAGAATATTTAAAAAAGCTTATCCATTGAAATGTGTAACTTAGCAAAAGATGTTATTCTACTAAGAAAGTGAACAGCATACTTAGACACTGGCTTCCTGAAAACTATATTTTAAAAAAGGGCTTTTTGTTCCATGGTGACAGCTATAAAATTTTAATATAATCATTAAAAGAAGGAGCTTTCTCATGATTTCTCAACTTGAAACATTAAAGCACTGTAGGACAAATCTTTGAAAAGAAGTTACTTTTATAGTTATTTTAGGGCTCTTATGTCCACATTAGGAACTTCAGAGATATTGACCATACTTAAAAAAAAAAGCTGATTGTTTCTATAAAGTTATATAATTTTTAATTTGAAATATAATTATCTTTTTCCTCAAGAGATTGAAAGGTGAAAAAAGGAGTAAAAATCTACTTTGAGATTATAAGAAATGTAACACTATTGAATAACTCTTTCTCAAAGCTTATTTAAAATAAATTCTTTGCAATTGCTCAGTGTAGGTAGATGCCACCCCTGTGGTCTTGAGCTCATATACATTTAGAACTCTGCCATTTGACTTGAGTGAGGTACTCATGGGCACCAGTGAGTCCCCCGCTCTTTCAGTCAACAAGTGAGTCAGTACAGAAGGTCAAGATGCAGACCTGGAACTGGAGAATCTCAGAACCTGATTATAATACAACTTACTTGACTAGACCATATTTATTTGCTATAAATAAATTTTCTAGGAAGACAGCTCATGATCTGGACCTTCTGGTTCAAAAGTGAGTATTTGGTGACTTTAATTGCAGCAAACATTTATCAGGTGCCAACCAGGAACTAGGCAAGGGACTGGGGACTCTACAATGAGTAGAATATAGATCCCTGTTCTTATTGACATGATTGCGTAAAAATGAGACAGATGCATAAAAAATAGTTGGAACATGCACATTGTTACTATGGAGAATGTTCATGGTGCATGGAGACACAGGTGGACAGTGTGTACCCCAGACCCTCCTAAACTGATCTATGGGAAAATTCTTGGAGGCAGTGATATGGTTAGGAGTGACATGTGGACAATCAAGGTAAAAGGTCACAACTTGGTAACTGAAGATCAAGGTTGATTTCGTGACAAGATTCTCTTTATTTTATATGAGAAATAGGGATACAAATCTAAGCAACCTTGCCTTGAACGTGGCAGGTAATTTACCAAGACTATTTAAGCTTAGATAAAATAGAAAGGAAAATCTCAAGTGGATATGAAGTTACCTTAGTTTTCCAGATTGTGCTTTTGCTACTGTTCTACCACAGATCTGAAAACACATGTTGAAGCATTGTCTCTGCTCTGTATCTCTCAGACTCTCCTTCGCTTTGAGCTAAGAGTTTTTGTGAAGAGTTCTTATGTTTTTTATGCTTCTAATTCCTTGTCTCAGTTTATTGTATGTAGAAACTCTCTTCTTTCTTTTCATGTGTAATGAATTAAATATATTTCTCATTTATAAATACAGCTATTTCTGATGAACTTTATGAATTTTAAGATGTACCTTAATGGTGAGGCATTTAAAGTATATTCTTACTCTCCCAAAGAACTATAATAGCAGCAATTTAACTACATGAAGAACTCATTTTCTGCTGCCAAACCCCTGTAATCTCCTCAACTTGTCAACAGGAAGTGGGAGTTCCTTGACCACAAAACCTTTGGAATTGTTAGTATTTCGAGAATAGAGTGAATGGGATTTCCTAATGTCTCTTCTCAGAGTTTGGCAACTGGGTGGTGACCAGAAAATCCTTTATGCTGAGCCCTCAGGCCTGGATCATATTTCATATTCATTATCTTGTAGATTGGTGTTGGTAGTTCTTATGTTCCAATACCAAAAACACAAACAAACTGTTAAAAACTGCTTTTAACAATTGAAAAAAATTCTCACTAACTGTTGGGGTGGGCTTAATTGATGAGATGTTACTTATTATTCTTTGCATCAAGCTAATTTGTTCTTAACATTTGCTTAATGTACTTAGAGTTTTTGATTGAATGCAAAATAATAAATGAAATATATTAACTAGTATTGACCATACACCAAATAGACTACTGTTATCATGAATAACTAAGTAGGTACATAAAAACTGTATCAGTTTGGGTCCTCTAGAAGCATATATGAAGACAGACTAAGAACTGCAAGCAATTTGGACAAATGCCTATGAAAGATACAGGGGAGAGTGAACAGAAAGGTAGAGGAGGCTTTCAGACCAAGATGAAGGTATGACACCTGAGAACAAAGGGAGGGAAGAAAATGCAGGCCTGAGTAAAAGATTCTCAAACTTCTGTGCAACCCATCACTAATGCTTTCAACACAAGCAGCAAGCAGCAAGTCAACAGGAGAAAGATACTTGATGTGCACATTCCTTGCTCCTTATAGTTACATTATATAGTCAAAACTAATAGGTAGAAACATATGTCTGTGTGTCCAGTTTTATGTTAATGAAGATCCCAGCCAAATTGTAAAGATCCTTAAACTTCTAAACTGTGATTCGGAACTAAAATACTCAGCTCCAACCAGGACCAACAAATGGCATTGGCTTTTGTGGGGGTCATTTGGTCTCTTCCATCACTGAAATTTACCCACGATAGCCAACATGTATAAATAAATAAGGTTTTAAGTGCTAATAAAGGACATTTAAGAAGTATGATTACAATAGGAGAAAATTGCAGAAATCTTTTCAACTGTTAGTGGTTAGGAGATTACACATTTGTATAGAATACACTGCTCAAGAGAAAGTATGGTAATAAAGGGCAAAAAATAAAGTATTGTGCCTTTATGCTTGAACACAAATCTCAACCAAAAAAAGGAAGAGTGATCTACGAAACAGTATTCAAAAGTTTGGATAGATGTTCAACAGCTCTTTTGGATAATCTCCATTTAATATTAATTCAGGGAATCACTGGAAGTTACGTTAACAATGCATAAAGGTCTGGTCTGGTGACTGCACCATGGATAACACTTTGGATGCAGCTGGAATTTGTAAGTGCTTTGGAATCTAAGAATCAAATTGTGTGGGCAGGTGTAGAGTAAGGGAAATATGTTTGTGTCGAGATCATCAAAAAGTAGGGGCACATGCTGAGACACATTTTCAAAGTAGGTGGAAGAGATTTATTCTGACAAATGATGCTCATCAGAATTTATGTCACTCATAATAAAAGAAATGTGCTACAAATGTATTCACAGGCCACCAGCTTGTATCCCTGCCAGTCACCATTGACTTAGGAACAAATGGAGGCATAGGTAGTCTTTTCTTTAGTAGAGAAAGTTTTTCCAAATTTGAGTAGACATAAACTTCTTTATAGCAAAAAGTAGAAAAAAAAAGTTTAGTGATGTAATAATAATTATGTTTCATTTGCCTTGTCCCTTCCTATAACACATATTCCTGTTATTTATGCATATGCACCCAAATCAATATATAAAACCCCAAATTAAAGTAATTTACATGAATAACCATCTTTAAGGTGCGCTAACCTAACCCAAACAGTAACATAAAAACATGAATTGCATAAAAATACAAAAATGCAAATTTATGAAATGTGAAGTATCTTGAAATCCTTATTTCAATATAACCTTTCTAACTAAAAAATAACTTCTATAATCATATCAGTTTTAAAGCTAAATTAATGACATAGAAAATATCAGGATTAGTTAGTAGGTGCTTCAGTTTGTCCCAGTTGAAACTCTTATTACGTGGAACCACAAAGGTTAGATTTAGAAACAGAAAATCCTGATAATGTGTCTCATCTAAAGGATCTTTTCCACACAATTTCTAGATCAGGAAATGGGTCAAACTGTCTTCTCCATGCTGCCTAAGGCCATTACCCCTGTTTCCTCCCTCTGACTTCTGTGTCTGATTTGACAAATTTCTCAAACCTTTTATACAGGCATTGCATATTTTAACCTCTCTATTTCTGCATTTCAACAATCAACAATAACATGGAAGACAGAGAAAGTACCATGTTGATGATAGTCCATGGTCCTTACGTTATTTGGGGGAAAGGTTAATAATACTTTGGGGCATTATTAAAAATGTTGAACATTTTCATGGTCATTGATGAAAAAAGGGAAGATGTTTAATATTTGTCTTTATCAGAACTCATGCCATTATCTTGGTAATATCTGGTTCGGCCAGACATGGGAGCTTACACTCAAGTTTCGTTGTTGCTGTTGCTATTCCTGTTGTTCACCTCCTCGAGTTCGAATCCCTTCATCACCTAGCAATTCAGTCATTTATTACTGCAGCCACATCTTTGACATAATCATCTTCAGAAGTGCTGCACTTTTGAAATATTCAATTTTTATCTGTCATTTTCTCAGGATGGTCTCCAGTATTCAGAAATTAAAAAAGGCTTATGAAGAAAGCAGATTCATATATGTCTTTACACTCTTAAAAGCTATGAGAAAGAATAGATAAATTACTTACAAAGAAATGACAATTAAACTGACAGCATCAATAGACACCAGAAACAAATGGAATAGTGTTTTCAAAGTGCCAGGGGAAAATGATTGTCAAATTATACTCCCATGCTCAGAATTAATGAGTGAAGGTGAAATAATGATACTTTTAGACATACAAACTCACAGTTATTCTGCTCACAGACCCTTACTAAATGAACTGCCATATGTCACTGGATTTAGGAGGTCTTCAATTGTATGATGCACCAATAAAAGAAAAATGCTGTTAATTAAACTATGATATGCCTTCAGTTGTAAAGTGCATCTTAATTACAGAAATGTCAACAATATGAAAACCTGTATCTTAGCATGAGTGAAATGAAAATGAGTACTGCATCAAGAAGAAAGGAGCCTAAAAGGTAGGAATCAGATGTAAGAAAAAATAGTAAGCAAAGAAACTAGTAAACATATTTGGAAATACAAGAAAACCTGACAATAGCTAATAATAACTGTGTGACTTGAAAACAAGATTGAGCTGAGATGTCGAACAGTAGCATGGAAGACAGACAAAACACCATGTTGTTAGCAGACGGCCCTTCTATATTTGGGGGAAAGGTTAGTGGTCCTTTTGGGTCATGGTAGATATGTTCAACACTTTCATGGTTATCTGTAAAAAATAGAAAAGATGTTCAATATTCAAACAGTTAAAGCAAAAATATAAAAATCTTTATTCATACCACAGAATGCAATAAAGCATTTAGAATATATAACAGAGTTTTTTTTATAAATATACATAAATCTCAGAAAATAATGAATGTGAAACACAAGCTGTAGTATAACACTGATAGCATAAATCTAAACTTTAAAAAGGTTATATTATAGTAATATTGTAGATTATATATAAGCTATATGGGTGTTTTTGCATACATGTGTGTGTAGTAAACATATAAAAACACTGAATTGAAGATATTCACCATATCAATGAACATGATGGCTTCTGACAAGGAGAGCCAGGAAAACCCTGGGAGGCAGGGGGAGAGGAAGGAGAGAAGGTTGAGTTTTGATGCAAATTTAGGACAATGGCGAGTACCAAACTACCTTTACAACCATTATATCAATTGTGAAAGTCTGGAAAGTTTTGATGGATGCACCTCCTTAACCAAGTAATGCAACGAAATGATGATAAATGTTGCTCTGTAAATGTATAAAGAGTTGGGGATTACATCATCACTGCATCCTTTGAACAACTATACCAAGAAGCAGCTAAGATATTTGTCATCTCTAATCAATTAGTTTAATGAATGTAGTTTGTATAATTTTGATATGAAGGTACCTACATAAGGACTGTAGTTTCACCTGACAGGAATATCAAGGTTCTTAAGGTATTTCAGTTTCATAGACAAGAACAAAGGGAATGAGTAAGAAGTAAATAGAGTAAGCTGATCACCTATGTAAAATTGGGAAAATCCAAATAAAAATTTCTAATGATGCCCCACTATGGATATAGCAATTCCATTGAAATATGAGTCAGTCCATTTGTCTATAATATTATATATTATTTATTTGACTGATGTGATTCTTCTTATCTGTGATTCTTACTACTTGCTGATTCAGGCTAGAAAAAATTTGTTTTAAGTATATTTAATATTGGTAATTAGCAACAAACTCAAAATACAGTGGCTTTTTTTTGGCTCAGTGCAATATTTTATATTAATATCTGACTTTTAAAGAACAATACATAGTTCTCTTTTTGGGAACACTGGGGTCACTTGGGAATGAGAAGAAAATAGCTTTCATCCTAACTCTCCAGTTTCAAATTTTCAGTATGGCAAGTATTTCTCTTTCCTTCATGTGGGCTTTTAAATGTGGATAGCATGACATCTGGACACAAGAGTAAGCTGGGAAACTTGCAGGAGAAAATCACAAATAGTAAATGTTGAGGGTTTTCTTATGTCTGTTACCTATGTGGAAACTATAACATTTCTGAACGGTGATAAAAACTCAAATTTAGATGTTTCCATTTATAGACTGCTGACCATCTATGGACTCTCCAGAGAGGAGGAGTTGATCAAATGAAAATGTGTTCTAAATACATTTGAGTATAGTAACTGCAAATGCTAACACACAAGCACATTTTCATAATTACCCTATGTATATATGTGCAATTATTTGAAAAATAATTAAATTCATTATTTTCATATGCAAAAAGTTGTGCTAGTTAGTAAATAGTGTAAGAATTTTGTTTTTTAATGCCAGCTGAGTGGAATCAGTTCTAGGGAGAACATCTAAATTATGATCTTTTATATGTCAGGGAATGAAACAACATGTACTTTACTGCGGCCCACATGGTAGTTTCATGCTTACAAACTCTCTGGTGTTTTGCAAACTGTGAGTGTTTGCTATTTGTGATTATAAGAGTGATTTACAATTGTATAAGGAAAAAATTGATCACATCATTCAAATTTTAATCTTTTTAAATTACATTTCAATCTCATTTTTTCTTTTTTTGAAAAATTGTTGTTCAAGTAGTTTTCTGCCTCTTTCCCCCCACCCAACCCAACCCCCTAGCCCTCCCTACCTTCCTCCTGTTTTCACCCCCTCCCCCTGTTGTTGTCCACGTGTCCTTTATAACTGTTCCTGCAAACCCTTCATCCTTTTCCCTCCCCTCTGGTCACTGTCAGCCTGTTCTCAATTTCAGTGTCTTTGTTATATTTTGCTTGTTTGTTTGTTTTGTTGATTAGGTTCCTATGAGATAAAACTTAGGCCTAGAACCTTTTGTAGACAATAGTATCTTTCTAGAGATAAATAATAATTTGTTTTAACAGTATTTAATTTCATTTCTCTTCCACTTACTTCAGTGATTCCAGTGTTTCATTTAGGGTAATTACATATATTTTCCTATATATAAATGCACTTAAGTATTGAAAAAACATCATTTAAAAATGTATCAGAAGTTCTATTTTTTTTAAGATTTTCTTTATTTATTTTTAGAGAGAGGAGAAGGGAGGAAGAAAGAGAGGGAGAAAGAGCAATGTATGGTTGCCTCCCACATGACCCTCACTGGGGACCTGACCTGCAACCCAGGCATGTGCCCTGACTGGGAATCAAACTGAGACCCTCTGGTTCCCAGCCCGCGCTCAATCCACTGAGCTACACCAGCGAGGGCTGAAGTTCTATTTTTGATAAGAGAAAGTCACAGGTTTGATAAAAGAATGTCTGAATTCTGGTAGAACATTGTGGTGAGTCTTAAGTAAGTTATACAGCACGGATTGACAAACTAAATAAATGCCCTCTATATTAGCAAATAGAAGTGGAGAGTTGTGAATTATCCCCCAGATAATACCCTGAACACTTGAGTTTCAAAATACTATGCAATTTTTTGCAGGGTTGTGCAGATGCGAGTGTGTAGAGAGTTCTGTGTGTGTGTTGGCTGCTGGGACTGGGCAGCTTCCTCAGTCTTCCAGTTCCTGTGTGATCTACAATACTACTACATATACTACTTTGGCTTTGCACTAAATTGAAATTAGTTACCACACTACTGCATTATGAGTTAAAATCATGGAGGAATACTTTCTGCCTTACAGCCACTAAGAAGTAGAAGGTGCATGCCAGCGCATTAACTGGGAAGATGAGTTACGTGGGCAAAAACCATGGACAGAGTCATAGTAAGCATAAAGTGTGTAAAGAGAACATTTGCAATGGTAGTAAGAATCTTCTTTCCTGTTTGAAAAAGGACTCTGGTACAGTTTATTCTTTCGTTGCTTGCTGGTTCCATTTAAAGGGCCCATATGTTTATGGAATCTGAAACTCAGAGCAAGGTCAAACACGCTGCAATGAGGGCAGTCATCTTCGGAATGGAAAAGGATTTGTGTGAGTTTCAAAAAGCATTATGTGTGATGAAGGAACCACAAGCCCATTAAGTTGGCCGTTACTGTTACCTTTGGGCTGAACAATTTCTAACAGCCCCAGTTCAAAACCATAGAAAAATTCAAAATTATTCAAGCTCTCTACATAACAGGAACTTAGCCTGTGCCAGTAATAAACAACAGACACGAAGGAAAATTCCACTGACCTTCTTTTCTCCTCCACCTCGGAGGCCTAATTGCCTTAAGAAGGAGTATCAAATCAGAACACATACCTTTGGCCTCTGAAGTTTAAAAGAGCAGAGAGGGAAATGTTTTGCTTTTAAGTAAACCAGAATATAGCTAAAGTCAAGTCATTGTATTAGGATGAGCCAAATATTGTAATGGTTTAAAAATATGAATTAAAATCTTTCTGTATGCAGGGAAATTAAATGCAAGTGGTGGTTGAGTAACAAACATAGTTGAATGGTGATCGAGATGATCATTTCAATAGTAATGAGATGTATTGATTATGGGAGGTTAGAGAGAGAGAGCAAGATAGATTTTAGCTGGGAATATAGAAAAACAAACTCTTACTCACTGTGTTTAGGAAATTTAGCAATATCTATCAAAATTGAAATTGCAGATACTACTTAGCCCACTTATCTTACTTATAATAATTTACATTATACCTACTGAAATGTAGAACAATGTATGTGCAAGACTGTTCCTTAGAGCATCAATTATAACAACAATAAAAATAAAAACAACAAAAAGCACCAAGGAACAACTAGTTATCCATTAATTACTGACTGGATAAACAAACTATAGTTAGCCATTTCTTGACTACTCTGCAACTGTAAAAACTATCAAACAAAACAAAACACAACAAGGTAAGTACATATGTAAGCACGTAGAAAAATTCTGTGATATAATCTGTATCAGTAAGTCATAAATTTGTTGTAAAATAACAAACAAAATAATGTATGTGTGTGTGTATATATATATATACACATATATATTAATACACACACACACACACACAGCTGACCCGTGAACAACACTTGGTTAGGGAAGCCAATTCCCCAGTCAGTTAAAATCGACTCCCCCTAAACGTAACTACTACTATTATCCTAGGGTTGATAGGAAGCCTTACTGACAACATTAGCAGCTGATGAACTATATTTTGTGTCATACATACTGTATACTGTATTCTTACAATAAAGGAAGCTAGATAAAAGAAAAGTTATTAAGACATTCATAAGGAAAATAAAATACATTTATTGACAAAAATTCATGTACAAGTAAACCCATGCAGTTTAAATCATTGCTGTTCAAGGGTCAACTGTACATATTCATGCATATATGAGGGGGACCCCCAAATGGAATTTATTTATAAAAAATCGTGTTCGTATTCTTACATATTTAAACTTCAATCACCTTCAAAGTATTCTCCATTTGATGTAATACACCTATCGAGGCAGGTTTTCCACTGCTCAGAATAGTTTTTGATATCATTGATTTTGATGCTTTTTAGTGCTTCTGCCATTTTTTGGTTCATCTATTCCACATATTGACAAAATGTTTTTTTTTTTTTTTGAGGATTTTTTTTTCATCCAGGGAGACAAAAAAAATGTCTCTTGAGGTGAGATCAAATAAATAGGGAGGATGGGGGATGTGGGTCATGCCGTTATTGTTCAAACACTGCTGAACACTCAGTGTGGTGTGGGCATGAGAGCTCATAAATCACCCATCATGAAATGGGCAAGAGTGTTGAAAGTCTTCAGAAAATATTCACTGAAGTCAAGAATGCAGCCTCTCACAACAATGCCAGCTGGTACACTGGTACAGATAGGTTCCTAGAACACTTACCTAGGAGGGGAAGCCTGTACTATAAGGGGCCCACTCTCCAAAAGATAATTTAGTCCTGCCTCATTTGTCTATGTCTTTATCTACCCTTATGTACTGCTAATATTTTAGAAATGCTAAATGATCTGGAATGCTATTCACCAAACAACTGGCATCAGAGGGAGGCTACTAACCTGACTTCATGGGAAGAGCCATCCATGGGTGAATGATAGCAGAGAAGAACATGGAAGAATAGTTTGTAGCTCTTGGGAGATGTTTGTGAGAATTTCAAGACAAAATTGGGTAAGACTTTGTTTGAGGCTGGGAATTCTATATAGCAAGGAAGGGAGCAAATATCATGATTTTGGTGTTGCTTAAATGTGACTACATACGTTTATATTAAACCTAGGAAATGTGAGTTCCAATTCTACTTTTTAAATTTTTCATTAGTGGTTTCATACCAAATAACAGGTGAAATAATTATGTTTCAGGTCTGCACAAGAGTGAAGTCTGAGAAAGTATGTTCACCCATAGGACACTCAAATGTTAACATTAATGTGAATAACAGGCATTTTACAGAGCTAGGTGATTCACAAAATGTGTTCACATAACGATATCTTGCACATAACCAAATGTCTTGATATTAAATAGTGCATCTGCTTCGTTAGTGTTATCTCAGAGTATATGCATCACTTACGCATGTATGGAAAGGAAAGAAGAAATTTTCTTTAATAGTTTTGGCTTTGCACTAAATTGAAATTAGTTACCACACTACTGCATTATGAGTTAAAATCATGGAGGAATACTTTGGTCATATATTAAGATTTAAAACAAACAAACAAAAAGCTAAATGAATGAATGGAAGTTTTCTGACATAAATGTGATTCTAAAAAATACGAAATATGGTGACACAAAAGTCCTCTAATGAAAATTACAACAGGATTTTCAAATATTCATAAGCCTGAATCTATACCATATTTTTAAGAATAAAATCAAATGTCTCATTCTGAGAAAATAGTAATGAAGGCTCAGAAAAATATTTGAACTAATCTTCATGTTTGAATTAGAAACCAGAAAACAAAAGACCTAATAGAGGAGGAAGTAAAAGGAAAGAGGAAGAGGAAAATAGGTGGGAGGTTGTTTTCAAGAATATCAAAGAACCATTTCAATAACAATTGTAAATGTTTATTTCAAATTGAAAGTGGTATAGAGAGGAAGCTTACAGAAAATTCAGGGGAAAGAATTGATTCAACCCATGAGTTTCCTTAGTCTACTAAATAAAACTTTCTTCTTCTACTTTTTTTGCATACAATGTTATTTTAGGAATTCTATTTCCTTTTTTAAAAACAAGAATTAAAAGCAATAGATTTAAAGGCAATACTGACTTTTTAAGATTCTCCTCATCTATACATTCTCTTTAGGAGAAAGGACTCTATATCCAGCAACCATTCAGTATTTGTTTCTTAAGGAAAAGAGCAGTAATAACAATAGAAGTAAAACTGATTGTCAATTTTGTTAGAATGCTTCCAGCAAAATGAGGTTTGTCCCTATCTAGGTAACATCAAATCAGCTGACGATTTAAGAAAATTCTAGTAACAAAATGAAGTAGTAGTTCTATCAAATAACTAGCATTGAAGAAAGAAACTAATTAAATTAGTAGAAATTTCACTCAGACCAATTGATTCAATAGTTTTATTTAGATGATCTGGTAATTTTGGTTCACTCTAATAACATTGCATGGTATTCTAGGCAGAATTAGAACATAAAAAGGTAAAAAAAAAAGTTCTCAGAAGCAAAACTAGTTCAATTTGGCCAAATCTTATCATAGTGAATTTCTAGAATGTGTGTATAGTGTTTTGTAGGATAGTGATGAAACAGTATATTAAATATCATTCCAAATTGTCCATCGGTGTTTACAAACAGTTTTTCTAAATAGAGAATTTCTTTGTAAAAGAATTTTATATAGATTTCTAATTTTTATAATTAAGTAATATGACTTTATTTCCAAATATAAGCAGAGAAAGTGAAGAAAGCCTTTATAGTCACTTGCATTGATATTTAACTGAATCACTAATGGCTTGCTACATGATCCAAAAACAGAGTTACAATGCTTTTTAAAAATTTGTACCAAGGGCATCATTTTTATTTCGATCTCTTCAGCATCTTCAACATCTTTCATTTAAATATAAACTAATACTAGTTTTTTTTTTTCTTTCTGTCCTTTTTGTTTTTTGGCTTTTTTCTTTTTCATATAACGTAAAGGATTATTCCAATAGGTAAGTATGGTGGTTGGTTTTTAAAGTGAATCTAATGTACAATTTACGTATGGTTCCTGAGACTTGTAACTCTTTACTATATGTCTTTGACATCATTACTTGATAAAGAAATTGTTCAATACATTTGCCTAAATTTCAGAAAAATGCTTGCAAGACTTAAAAATATTACCACATCTTCTTTTCTTACTAATTATTTTAAACAAGCCCTCAAAGAGTGCCTATTATCTTTTATAAATATTTTAGGTGCCAGAAAGGTGGCAATAAAAGTCCTGGCCTCTGCCTTCAAGGGCCACACAGACTAGAGCTGACTGATGTAATATGGAGGGACACTGTGTGATGCGGGGCAGTGAGTGGTGTGATAGAGACAGGAACAGGGTATAATTGGTACACAAAAGAGGAGCACTTAACCCTGTTATTGGGTGTGGAAAATTATCGAGGGAAGGTAGATTTGGGGGACTTTTATTTTTAATGAAATCTAAACTGAGTCTTGAAGAGGAAGCAAGCCAGGTAGACAGGTGATGTTATTCAAGGCCTAGAGGCATAAAACTGTATGGAATGACAATTCACTTTATTTTGTTAGAGGAACCATATTTAGAAGCTGCTGCAGGTAAATTAAATAGATAGCAAATGCAAGATTATATAGGGCTATCTCTGCAGAGCTAAGGACATTTTACATTACCCTAAAAATTATAGCGGACCTTCAAAGGCTTTAGGGGGATGACATGAACAGATGTGCATTGTAGGGAATGCATTATGGCAGAAGCATACATTGTGAAACAGATGTGTTTGATGAGCAGCAGAAAAATTAGATAGGGGTTTCTTTGCAGTAATTTAGATTTAGAAATAGACTGGTGACATTGGGAGAAGAGTAAGAAATAGATCTGAGATATTTAAGTAGCTAGTGCACTAAGGTTTAATAATGGGAGACTGAAGGAAAACTAGAGAAAGGGTAAAGGATTACACCCAGGTGCTGGCTTGGGAGACTGGATGCAAGTGCTATTGCTTTGCATTGCTTAGCATCATCACTTTCTTAAAAACCGTCAATTTGTTCCCTTAATGCTACATTCCCCTTGTTCTCACCAATGAAGAGCTGGAATTATAAAGTGCCATGAACTGCAGTGCTTCATTCCAGCTAACTACGTACTGTTCATTAACACTTCACTGGTTACTACACTGAGAGACTGCTTATTACCTGTCATTCTTAAATACAGCGAAGATATTCTACTGATAGAAACATCAATCAGTGACAAATTAGGTTATATTGATCTATCATAGTGGAAAAATTTATTCAGACATAACGATTAATATAAGAGAATAGAGAAATATTAAAATATGTTTCATAAATTTTCTAAAAATTCCAAATAAGCAGATTTCCAGATAGCAAACTAAACTTTTTCTTCTTCATTCAGAAAACTAGAAATTTAGGACATATGTTTAGTATGAAGTAGACATGCATCTCTGATATACTTGATAAATGTTGGCTATTTCACACACATTTTAGTTCCCTAAATCTGTGTACCAAGAAAAATTAGTATGCCTGGTGCAAATATGAAAGGGCTGTATTTTTTTCAGTAGAACTTAACCTGTTTTTTATTAATTATTTTACCTAACAGTTTCCTATAATGCACGTTACATTATGCTCTTCTATTCCATTCTACTCTATTTAGCATAGTAGGATAGCTCAGTTGGTCAGGATATGGTCATTGTAGTAGAGGTTGTTAAGTTCTCATATTATCCATTCTATTTTTTATCTTTTGCAATAGACCCTTACTAAATGGCCACCCAGCTGTATTCTTCACTCCCTAGCATCCTTTCTGGCTACTTGTATTTATAATTAAGCTGTTTTCAGGAGGACATGAGTACAAATATATAAAATTTTCAAGTCTTGTCCTAAAGAATTACTTGTCTTAGTCACCTTTTTGCCTTTTTGCATCGATTGGCAAAAGTCAAGAACAGGGTATTTGCTTTGACTCAGAGATAGAAGCTACATGATAAAGGAAGCAGTGTCAACCCGCCAGCTTGGATCCTGGATTACCATGTCAATTGTCCCCACACTGACCATTTTTTCCTGCAAAGTTATATGAGAGGAAAAAAATGCACACCCACCTTTTTAAATGCACTATATATTTTGTCTGTCTGTTATAGAAACTTATTCTGTAACCAGACTCACAGGAGTGATAATGACAAGATTTTCAGTGCCACAGCCAGTGATCTTCACACACTAGCAACTGTATCAAACATGTCATAAAAGGAACAGGTTCTGCAGAGGAACTGGGCAGGGCTGAGGGCAGAGGGATGAGACTGTAGCAACGTGATTCGCCCAGACTGTAAAAATAATGATGAATCACTGTTTTTGTTCCAACTTTCCTCTATCAGCCACTCCCAAACTTTCTGTAAGTCCAAGCCCAACATTTAGGAATTGAATGTGTTCGAGGTGACCTATCAAAATGGTATCCTAACTGGAATTTGAGATTGGCTCAGATTGGCTCAATAGGATTGGCTCTTATTATACTGACAGCGACCCATAGTATAACCACCCTGTGACTGATAAACCACCAAGTATGTCTGTATCAAAAAACACTAAATGGAGATGCCTTTCTTGCACTGTGAGTAAAACCTACAAACAGGGACAAAGCTGGTCAGCAACTTGGACTTTCCATTCTGAAAAATAAAAAATAAAAAACTCCTAACTCACTTTCATTTTTGCCTGCCTCCTACAAACTACGTTTGGATTTTACACCTTAGACTCTGACATCTTACTTCTGAAAGCTAAAATGTAAAGGTTTGGGCGGTATTATTCATCAGCTTGTTTAAAAATGCATTTGAATTCTTATTTATAGCATCATGCAAATATAAATATCATGAAATAAGAATAAATACTGTGTCTTAAAGTATTTCATTCCAAGAGTCAATGGAAACCTTTAGAAGTGGGCAATAGAAAAATCACACTGCCTGATTTAATTTATGACCTACCCCTTGAGGCGTGGGCAGACCAGAACATTTGTGCGTTTCTTCAGAAGTCCCCTTCATCTGGGAGTAGGACAAGGTGTGAAACTGAGAGTGAAGTCTCTACGTAATGTGGTTAACAGAGGAATGTGAACTAGTGTAACGTAGATGATTTTTCCCTTAGCTCAAAGAACCTTCGAAGCTACCAAAAAGACTCCTGCTAGAACTCCCTCCAACATGCCAGAATTCGACATTTTTGCAAAAGCTGAATGGAAGTGTACCTTAGAAGGCTGATGTTGACTTTAACAGAGAAATGGTAGTAGAATATAATTGAGTAAAGCATACAAAGAAAATTATACTACTTAAAAAGAAGATGAGTTAATACATCCGGGTAATTTATCACTGGTTTTACTGAGCTTAAGAAAAAGTCTGAGGAAAAATATGATTTTTCTTCATGGAAGAAAGAAGCACTATTAGTAACTCTTTAAAAAGATTTGTTGGAAACTTATCTATCACTTTCAAACAAATATATTTATCAGCACAAAGAAAACATTCTTATATCACTTAAGATTTATTTGAAATGAACTTTAATTTCTCTATCAATATTTTTATTACTCTATACCAGAGGCTTAAAAAAATCACTGAGTGATTTACTTAAACTTCAGAATTTTACTAAAGTTAAACATTTTAAATGTATTTTTCTACTTTTTTATTGTAGTATAACTGAGGTTGTTGGATAAAGAGAGAAATATATAGTACTACTATATTTAGAAAGTATCCGTTGAATTTTTTTTTTTTCCAGAACAAACATCACTATTGAAAGGTCATCATGAAATTACAGGGGAAGAGCTACAGGACAAAACACAGAATTAGCAGTAGGTGTAGTTTTATTGGTCCAAAATGACTATCATTTTAGGGGAAAAATTTACTTTGATTTGGTTTGAATTGAATATCTTGAGTGATAAACAAATAAGCCTATTTAGCTAAGAGAACTGATAGCAAAATAAATTAATATATCCAAAAACTGAGTGATAAAAAGTAATTTTTCTTGGTAGTACTCTGTTCCAAAAAATCTAAGAAGGTTTACAGTGACCATCTTTACTTGGAAACCCCTTTACCTGGATTACAAGAACTCTGACTAAATTAAATATACAACATTAATATCTCTTAATTTTAGTAATTTTAAATATTTTAATATAGAATCATTGTTCGTTGTCAGGCAACAAAATTCAGAAAAGAAAGAAGTAAAATATAATGTATATTATTACTTGGATTTTTTTCAACATACAGATGTTTCAATATCAAATTTAAGAGTAAAATATTCTTTATACTTATTGAAAGACACATATAAGTCATTCAGTGCAGTAAAATAGGGATTAAAAAGATTAGGAAAGATCCACATTTTTCCCCTAATTAATAAATGTTTTAACATGGCTTTAGAACACCCTTGCCTGATAAATGAGGACAATATAACATGATGATAATTGAGCTATTTCAATAACTGAAAATACCTTAGTACTGGGGGCACATTTATTATATATGATATATTTAAACCACATATTCTAGTCTCCATATAACCAACTTAAAATGAACTGTTCAACTTGTATATGTATAGTAAGTCTTCAATTTAAAGATTGTGTTTTCTTCTTATCTTATGTGTTTTTATGTTAAAATATTATTTTATTTAGAGTTATTTTTATAGTACTTTTCGATGAGTAAGTGCATATGTGTCACTTAACATTCTTAGTCCAGTAAAACATTTGAAATATTTTCATTATTTGAATTTTTTATTATTATTCAGGTTTTACTAATGAATTTTCTGTTTTTCATTGTTAATTATTTGGGACGGGTTATTTGTTTGTTTTGTTTTTGTTTTAGGAAAATGAGTTCCTACATTCTCAACTTCCCCTTTTTAAACTGAGGTATAACTGACATATAACATTATATTAGTTTCAGGTGTACACCATAATGATTTTCTATTTGTATGCAAAATCATCATCACAATAAGTCTAGTTACCATGCATTATCATACATAGTTACGAAATCCCTTTCTCTTTTTGTGATGACTAATATTTACTCTCTTAGTAACTTTTAAATATTGAATACTTCATTATTTACTATAGTCACCATGCTGTATATTACATGGCCATTATGTACTCTTTATTATAGTAGCAGTTCTCAAACTTAGCTATAGAGAATAGTCCCCTGCTGTATCACTATTTTCCATCTGCGCCCTCTCCTACACTCTTCACCCTTCTCTACCCTGTCCTGTGCCCCAGGAAGATATCATCCCCAGAGTACACCATCTGGGTTCCCTTGCCCTCCGGATTCAGTCAATGAGAGGAAACAGGCAGACAGGAGGAGAGAGGTCAGAGTATTTTTTCTCAGGTTCTTTTTTTTTTTGAATCACATCTCTAGCAGTAGTTTTATCCTTCTGTGACTATAGCTCCTGCCAAAAGACCAAATGGATTCCATATGTCACTAATTTCTGGCCACCTTCTCTTAACACTGGGCTTGTTGCATTAACATTGCTCACACTTCTGCAAGTCATCCCTTCACTCAAGTCTCTTTATTTGAATCATTTTCCTGGGACCCTGATCAATATATGTGAATAGATTATTTTTAAATACCAATGCTCAGACGTCGCTCCAGATCAGTAAAAACAGAAACCTTGGGTGTGATTCCTGGGTGGAAGTACTTTATAAAAGCTCCTGCTGGTAGTAAAGTTCAAACATTTTCTATCTCATTCAAGGTTATGTGTAATCTGATACCAATAGATCTTACCAGCCAAGTAAATATAGAAGAAAATCTCTCACAACAAAATTTGTCTAGTTAATAATTTTGCCAATAGGCTAATTTAAAGAATCATGGGCAAGAAACATAAACAAGTATTAATAAATATAATGCAAAATGGACCCACTGTTTGCTTACATGCTAAAAACTGTTTCCCAAGTGGAACAATAACCAGAGTTAGGACAAGTTATTGGGACAAAAAAATATGGGAAGAAGTGACTTTAGAGTTAATGAAATATATTACAAAGAGGAGATCTTTCAAGGTGTCATATGCTTCTTAGCTATTTCATACCCTTGAAATGTAAAGTCTCAGAACATTATTTTCATGATTTTCCAGTCAGGTATGTTTCCCTTTTCATTGAATCAGTTATTAAGAAGTCTTACGTTAGACTTTAATGTTCTTCCACTTGCCTTGATTACCGTGCTAACAAGCAGAGAAATGGACTAATAAGTTGGTCGCTAGGGTGCAAAAAAGAGATACCACTCTTCTTCAATTACACAGGAACTGGTGATATTTGGAGTGAATGCAGAATGGTTAATATCTTCAGTTATTTAAAGAGTTACGATTCTAGGATGCTTATAAGTCCTGATTATTTGATACATAACTTCTTCCCTTGTGCCTGTCATAAAGGCCTGCTTCAACTCTTCTGATCTCAGCTAGGTGGCCACTGTTAACTGCTATTGGGAAGCATTTTCCAATCAGCAGGCCAACCCAATCTTTTGAAGAGAGAGCCATTTATTCAATTGTCAGAGTACCAACCACAGGCAACCAGAGCAGCATAAATTTGATGTCTGGAGCTGGTCATTAAAACCGAGCTTTACTGGATGTGGTCTTTAGTTCAGTCAGTAACATCACTGGTAAAATGAAATGATAAATGTGCATTCGTGGCAGTTGTATAATTTATTTATTTTAGATCTATATACAGAATAGCTGCTTGGGGATTGAATCTTTAATTGTAATTTGTTCTGGCACCATTGTCTCTATTTGTGTTTATTTTAGGGTGGGGCAGAGAAAGCGAAGGTGATGAGAGCTAAGAGTAATTTACCTGGAGCCCAGCATCTAATATCACCATTGGCTTTTATTGCTCCCAGATAGAGCAGATTTAGGTTGAAGAGCTCTGTACTTTGACTTAAATGCCTAAAAAAAAAAAAAAAAAAAAAAAAAGGCAAATGGATGTCAGTTTTAGTTATAAGATTTTGCCAGAACTAAATTATTCCAGTTACTGAGGTATTTTCTATGGAGGCCAGATCTTGCATAAAGGAAAACAAGATGGTAATGTTTGATTAATTAGGCCTGAAATTTTTAACCTTAGCCAGTTTAGTCAAGTGTAAAAATGTAAAATACTTCTCAAAAGGAATTATTTCAATTCATAAAGAATTTTTCCTCCAACATGAAACATAGTTTCCTACTCATCGGGATTATTAATTTGTCATCATTGTTAGCCAGTGACTTAAACACTCTTTGATGACTGGTTCCTCTGCCTATAGCCAGATGTGAAAAAAACTGCATTCTCTCTCCAATCAGTTCCCAGGTCCAAACTATTTAGTGTTTAAGTAAGGTTGTGTTCTGTGGAAAGATACTTCTTCATGCTAAATTTACTGCTTAATACACAGGAAGATTACAAAATGTGTAAATGAGTTGTGAAAAAAGAAAAGGCCTTCTCCGTCTGTTTATATTACAGCCAAGGCACTTGAGGTGCCTTAGAATGAAATAAAATCTCAGCAGGTATTGTGAGTTTTGGAAGGGATTGTGTGACTATGTCATTAGAAAACTATATATATTTTTTCACTCTCTAAATTCCTTAACAACAACAAAAAAAGACTTTTGGCAGAGAGAAGAATAGTATGTCTTCTAAACACTAAAAAGTTCTCTCAGAGGCCTTTCCAAGATGTTTTGGATGGCTTTCTGCCGCTTGCTCTCTGGCAGCCCACTCCTCCATCAGTGCTTGGAGAAGGTCAATAAACCCCATGCAGGCGGGCACTGTGAAGTGCATATGTGAGAAAACCTGCCCTTGTTGCGGTAAATGCAGTGTCCACAAATTCATTAGGAATGCATTTGTTCCTGGAAGTGCTAGCTATTCCGGTAACTGGCTGCCGCCAATGTTTTTAACCATATTCCTTACTTTTATGCAGATGTTACAGGGCAGAAAACCAGTCTTCTGTTCTCACTGCCTGCATCAATTTGTAGTTTGTTACTTGATCGGCTCGTTTTACTTTTCGTCTAGTGTAAAGGGCAGTCTGGGACACTGTAGTTATGTCTGGGCCTTCTTATTAGACTTTGTGATGAAAAGGGTCTCTCTAGGGTAAGGGAAACTCTGAATCTACTTATCGGACTCTAAAGAAAATAACGGGCGTAAAAAAGAGCTGAACGTTTGTAGGCAGGGTGAAAATTGGAGGAAAATAACAACTTCTACCTTCTAGATTTTCTCATACACACAACAGAAAAGATTGTGTTTTGTGATTTCACTAACATGTTAATATTTACTTTATATAGGACCCTTTCTTTTCTCTCTGAGAAAATGACAAAACATTTCCATTCTTTATAAGTAACACTTTTGCAAGATAGCCCTTCTGAGTGCCAATAGTACTAATACTACTTAGAATCTATAAGGAGAAGCTGGAAAATGCAAAATGAACTTTTGTGTGAAAATGGCCAGGATTATAGAGGCATATACACCAAACCAAGTATCACTACTTTTAACCTGATGTGACTGCCAAGGAGAAAACACTAAATAAACACAAGACCACTATCGTTTTCCTAGAAGACAACTCAGCTCCAGCTTTCTTGAAATAATGTCACCTTAAGGGGGTGACAACATTTAACTTCCTGTGATAACGGTATCTGACGTAACATGACTTCGGCTTACTTGTAACGGGCTTGTTAGAACTCGAGAGAAGTGCAAGGCCCTTCCATCACGAATGAAACACATCTGTCCAGGAAATACACTTCACTGTGCCAAAATGCTTTTAGTGTATCTGCCCCCTGAGTGCCCTTTCAAGCTACAATTCCCTGTCAGCAAGTACCTTGTAATTCCTTTCCTTTTATGTTGATGAAAGTCTTGATCTATTATGCCAATATTGCATACTTTCCACAGTCTCCCAGAAACTATTACTCAGTAATGTGCATAGGAGAGCAGGCTCTGTTACTTAGAGAACAAACCTCAGTTAAAAGTATCAGCCCTTGTAGAAAAACAGTAGCTAGATGATCAGATTTTTTAATATGGCTGAAGTTCCACTTTGGGAAGGAAAGGAAAAGTAAAGGAGAGGGAAGTATCGGGGTAGGGGGGGAGAAAAGAATGAAAAGGGTGAGAGGGGGTGAGGAGTGGGGAGGGGCAGAAAAAAAGAAAAGGAATGGAAAGGGAGAAAAAGAGAGAGGGGAGAGAAGGGGAGGGGTGGGGAAGAAAGGAAAATTAGGCACTAAAGAAGATAATACACTGCTTTTAGTGGGAGCCATGAGGAGCCAAGGAGGTATTTGCCTTGCCTCATTTCCCAACCTAGTGGGTTCTACCAGTATTTGTTTGTTCAGGTCAGGATGAATCAGAGCTGGAAGTCCCCCTGGGGTTCCGTTTACAATAGCAGTAGCAACAGAACCGCAGAATGACCTCCCTTCTTGAAAAAATCATAGGATCTCAGGTTGTCTCTATGCTTTCAGTTACTCAGGCATTAGGAAGTGCATCATATTCACAGTTGCTCTGAAGAACAAACTGAATTCTTAACTTCAGGAGTTTTTGGTTTGGCACACAGAAGATTCCCAGGAAGGGATCCAGATTAAAGCAATTCTACCTGTATTGATGTTCACCCAGACCATAAAGTCAGAAAAAATAAACTAGATTCAGGAGTTTAGCAAGTTGAAATCATTTAACCCACCATAGTTGATTCCTTTGGACAGTTTCTGGATGAATCGAGATACCCTTAACTGTCGAGAGTTTATCGAGTGTTTCACCTGTGTCAGCCCCATGTCTGTTCTTGAGGCTACAGAGTAAGTAATGACCAGCACGTCTGACACTGCTGGTTCTAAACTCTTTAAAAATATTAACTCATTCACACTTCACAATGACCTTCAGAGAGAGCAATTACTGTTATAACAACTTCACAGGTAAGGAAACTGATTCACAGAGGTTGAACAACTTGCATCAGGTTATAGAACTATCAGGTGTCAGAGCAGGGACCCAAACCAGCCAGCCTTTCACTGAGTCCATGTTCCCAGCTAAGCACCGTGCTCTCATATTCCACAATCATTAAGCACAAACACAAACACTATTGGTAAAAATGACCATGAAGGTCATAGCGCATTGATGATAAAAGCAAGAAGGCAGTCCATCCACTTCTGAATCCCTGACCATTTGTGGTCAGGCCTCTGAAATACCGCCAAAGGAGAGCTGAGAAATGTCCATCAGCTCTTCTATAGCCCAAGCTATCTGGGGCAAAATCCAGCCCTTTGAATGTGGCTTTTTTTAGGTTAATTATTTAATCTTTTGTTCTTGAACTATTCGATAGAAACAAAATAAAACCTCATGCTCCAAATTCACTAAATTGATTTCTCAGATCCTATATTTTATATCTAAAACCCACTCAAAAGGAAGGTGATATTTTGAAGGCAGCACTAAAGTTTTATTAGCATTTTTTAAATTTTCTGATAAGATGGCACACTGAAGAAACCTGCTTTATTATAAAAGTCCACAACAGTTGCAGAAGTTTCAAGCCATGGTCCTTAGTGGATGCCTCTCAATGAATAATACAGGAATTGCAACAGACCTTTTAGCCTCCATCTCCCAGGTATCATGGAAGAAGGATAATAAATCCCATGGCACAGGTATAATTCAGATTTTCAACTCCATATTCATATGATGATTTAATATTTATTGACAAGCACTATTTGTTGGAGGCCCAAGTTGGCCAAACATTTAAAGTAATTTCTCTCAGTAGAAACTTCAGTTTATAAAAACAACTTGGCAAATAATTTGTAAGTAATGTTCTTAAGTGATCAGCATACCATCTAAGGAAACACTGAAGTTGGTGTACTATTTTAAAGAAAAAGAACACAAAAGTTTCCAATACAATTTATTATGAGACAAAATTGCATGTGGAAAAATTCCTTAATATAACTCTTTGGGTACATATAAAAAATAGAAGAGCACTCCATTTAAAAGATGTCATTGTAGGAGTGACTTCATTATTCAGTTTGACTTCTGACTCGTGTGTTCAAGCTTTGTAACTTTTTTGTTTAAAAAACTCCCATTCACATTGTAGTTTGAGGGCTGTTTTTAATAGTTAGGAAAAGGAAGCCAAATAAAGAATGGTCATCACTTCTATCATAAAGTCAGACGTGGCCCATTTCTTTTTGATGTGACTCTAATCCTTTTACTCATTAATTCAAATACGTATAAATCCATACGTAACTAGCTATGCAGTCATGTGATCTGCAGCTACACAGGCAGTTAAGACCCAGTGTACTATTCCAAGCTCTGCAGGTGGAGTAAGACTCAGTCTAAGATCTTCAGAAATTTACACTTTATCAGGGAAAGTATAAGATGCATGAGAGTAACTCTTATAAAAGAAGTAAGTGATAATTGACAGCTGGTAATGTCAACTATATAGCATTTGAAGAATTCAAAAGAAGGGACAGGCACATCTATTTTGAGGCATTGAAAGGCTTCAGGTAGAAAATGCACCTGAGAAGGGCTCTGAGTAATGATGGGGAGCCGTGGGCTGGGGTAGACATCCCAGGAAGGAGGATAATAGGCCTAGGTGTGTCCATGAGGAAGAAACAACCCAAGAGCCAAAAATTGAGCATGGCATCAATAGAAAGACAATAGAGAGACAAATTTAACTGGCATGTAGTGTGCCTTAAAAGGTTAAGGCAGGAAAAGTGAGTTAAACATCAAAACGAAGAGTTAGCTTAGATTGCATCTCATTTGGTAGAAGACCTTTTGAAGGGGGTTGTTGAGTAATTGGAGCTACCCTTTATGCCAGTATGTTAGGCAGTGATTTGCAGGATGGATAATTAGAAGATAGTAAATCAAGAGTATGGGGCGGGGTAAATTGGATAATATGATGAACCACAGAGCCTAGGAGCTGAAGAAAAAGAAACATGCAAGAGAGGATTTGTGATTCATTGTTGAGGAAGAATTTCTAGACTCTGTCATCTGATTACTTTTCAACCTGACTTAAGAACTTTAAATTCCTAACACTTTTTTAAGGCCTTGGTGAGTAGGAGGAACAATGCAAGCAGAAGTATGGGTGGGGGATAAAAAAGAGCCTAATACTCAGCATCTATGTACCAGAGGCTGCAGGTTGTTTAACATGTGTGAAGCTGTTAAAAGAACAACTCAACCCTCCTCAGCATGTTCACCAAAGTAAATCTGCAGCTTCAAATCACCAGAGCATATGCATTTTCTATGACCAGGACTCTTACTAAAAATATTCTCCAGGTTTTTTTGTTCCAGATGAAAGTGCTACTTGAGTGAATGTAAGCTTTCAAGTTAAAGGTGTTACTATTGTTACTTAGATGTGTTCTTTTTATTTGAGAGTGTTACTTCCTGTGGCATGAGCGCTCCCCTGATAACACCAGCATGTTCTGCACCCCTCCCAGAGATCAGGGGCAAGAGTCTTCTAGCCAACACTGGCAAGGCTGGTGGCTTTCCAGGTTAAGGTCAGAGAGTGCAGGGTTTTGTCGTGTCACTCTCACCAGTAGTCTCCACAGAGCACATCACCATGGTCACTTAGGGCTGTCACTTCTGAGTGATTGACAGCTGTAACGCTCAGTTCTGTGCCCTGATCCAGTATGGTCTAGTGCAAATGCAGGTGACTTTGTATCCCACAGACGTGGACTCTAACCCCATTTCAGTCATGTTGGACATCTTTTTAATCTAAGGTGGGGTAATTTCTATTTTAGAAATAGAGGTTTCATCAGTTCAACCATAAGTACTTATTTGGTTGTATAAACTTAAATTGAATTGTTGGCAACTATTAAAATGAACATTCAAAAGTAGGTCTATATCTAACCTCTTTTCCCTTTTGTTGTCTACCTTAATAATTAATAACAGTTAATTTCCCCCAATATAACACATTGGTAATAGATAGGATGTTTCCTCTGATTGATTCAAAAATATATTTGTGTATCTCTTGAGTTCTAAACAATGTAGCCAGCTCTGAGGACTCACAAGAAATATAAAGAACAGTTTATCCTCAGCTGGTTTATTATCCAGACAGAAAAACACACCTTTTTGTCAACAATGCTTAGAAGATACCCTATCTATTCAAGTGTTCGATAAAGCCGTAACCCAATATAGGTTACCTGATAGCAAACTCATGGATGAACTTTTTCAGTATTATTTATCTTAGCACTTTTAATGGCTTTTAGGTAGACTTCTAATGCTCCATTTGTTTGCTCTCAGAGATCCCCACAAAATTTAAACATCAGTTCTTGTATAGTTTGTGGCATTTGTTTGTTCCCATTGAAACAGAAGGAGATAAAGAGTAGTACAAAGAAAAAAAGGCAAAGCTGGCCAGATATCACGTGTCTGAAAGATATTCTTCTTTGGGATATAGTGAATTCATAGAGTAGTCACAATCTCTTATTATTTTATTAGAACACAAGTACAGAGCTTCTTCAGGAATAAAAATTCCTATTCACAACTGAAATAGTGACAAGGACTCAAGACAGCTCATCAAAAGACTGGTCGTTACGCCATCTATGAGGCCAAAAGTAAAAGGGAGCCAGGCTTCTGTCTCTACCAATAACCTACTCTCCGGGCTTCGTTCCGGTGGCACTGTGTCCACACTCAGGGACTCTGAAGATGCTGCACTCAAAAGTTATATTTTTATCATTAATTATTTACCTGTAATTGATTATCTTCTAGATAATGGGTTTGGCTTAAGCAGTCATAAAATGGTCTTTTTTCCCCCTTACTTTTTTATAAAGAATTAGAGCTGAGGATATTAAATTGTCTGGGGGTACAATCAGGAAGTGACTTTATTGTTCTTCTGTGATTGCCTTTTAATATACCACAATAGATCTACTTTCTGTGCCTCTTGACAGCAACTCAGACAGAGTTTAGATTTCTAATCCCTTTCCATTATAAGGACACCCACATTATGATGATAATGGTGATGATGATAGAGATGATAGATAGATAGATAGATAGATAGATAGATAGATAGATAGATATTTAACTTTGAAAAGTCCAGCTTCTACTAAATAAAGTCATCAATCTCATGGCTCTTTTCCCCACTCCCCAAAGTACTAGATTTCCTACAACGATAATGAAAATTAAGCCTCAAGGCTCTGAACTTCCAGGGGCCCATTATAAAGCCTGTACCTAATATTGGGTTGGCCACAAAGTATTTATTTTCCCATAAAATAAAAGACACACTTTTTGCTTTCACCAATAACTTTATTAATTTTGACATTTTGAGTATGTCAGCTACTTCCTACATGATAGAATGTTGATTGTTCTCAATTAATGCCTCAACTTGATCATTTTCAACTTCAACTGGTCTACCTGACCATGGAGCATTGTCCAGCTATAAATCTCCGGCACGAAACTTCACAAATCACTTTTGACACTTTCAAACAGTCACATCACCTTCTCCGTACACTGCATATATCTTTTTTTGCATTTCAGTTGCATTTTTACCTTTCTTGAAACGACAGAGCATATGATGCTCCAAAAATATTGTGTATTTTCTTTCTTCTTCAATATTAAAATGGCTTTACAAAAATTCAGCAAATTTGATAAGTTTTTTAAATGTACACTGATGTGATAGCTGTCACAATACAATCTAACAAAATTGTTTCAAAAAATTAAAACATTTTAAAAAATTGTTTCAAATGAAGTTAAAAAAGACAAGTAAGTACTGGTAGAGCTATCCTACTGGGGGAAAAAATGAACTTTTTGGCCAACCTAACATTTTATTTGTAATTCTGTATTCTAGTTTTTAAAGAGGTTTCCTGAATTGTATAAGGCCCCACAAAATCTACATTCCCCTATCAAACACGTTAGATCTGTAGGACGTGTTGCAAGAAATGGGGAAGTTAATCTACTCTGATTTCTCTCTTCTCCTTCACTCACTTCTACTTTTCACTCCTCCAGACTTAGAGCAGAAGAGGGGGGGCTTAGAAGAAAGAAGCACTTAATAGCAACTGTTGGCAGTTCGGTCTTGCCTGTAGATGACCTCTCTGAGATAAGCACGTAGATGCTGGCTATTTGTTGAGGTAAACTTGTCTGACATGGGCAAAACTCTCTCTACATGACCTCAGATGACTTTCTGTAAACCACCACTCCCTTGGTCCCTGGCCCCCAAAGTCCACACAGCCTCTTCTGCACAGCTCTCAGCCCAGCCCCCTGGGTAGAGGGCCTTTAGATAGCTCGAGTACGGCACCCCTCAACTCACAAAAATCCTCCAGAGCCTTGCCTAATAGCGGCAGTGCAGGATGTGTGGCTGCTGCCCTCCCTGCCTCTCCCTGTCATCTCTGCAGTTGTCCTCTCTATCTGCTCAGGTAACATCAAGGGGGTGATCGGCCTGTCTGCTGCATAGGCAAATATCCACCCAGTAAATTAAATGCCAGTCTCTCCCTCTTAACCCTGCTCCCAATCTCTTAGGATCAATTTCTTTGGAGCTCCTTACACTTGACTGAGTGAGCAGAGAATATGCAATTTCTCTCCAGGCTAAAAACACTTTTACTCTCACAAATTCTACTACTTCATACACTCTTCTTGAATTTTAGTCTTATCTTTATAAAACCTGGCTGGAGTAATAGGAGGAAATGTGAAGGACAAATCTGACCGCTTTTTAGGGAGTCTTAGAGATGATATTTGGTAGCTACTTGTTTCATTCTTTAGATTATAATGTTGTTTATCAATTATCAGCCTTGAGATTTTAACTAAAATACTGAGATAATAGAGTCTCACTCAAATGCTCATTATAAGAGTGTTTTTTTTAAATACAAATTTAATTTAAAAAGTTTATAAATCTTTGAAAACATATAGCAGAGTGGGGGTCAGTTGGCAGCAGACACGAGGACTCCCTCAGCCACGTACTGACTGACCCCCCCAGGGGCACCCGCGACTGCCTTCTCTGTATCGGGTGCTCGGAGCGCACATATTCTTGTCCACATCGACCATCCCAATTCCTGTCGCGTCTTTCCAGCTCATTTTCTGCCCTCACACTAAAAACGTCTAGAAAGGACCCAGTTAAGGTGAAACATTGTGCTTTGCTGACTGAGATGGTGTAGATGATGCCAGTAACTAGAATTAGAAATACAGAAAGAGGAGTAAGCTATGGGTGACAGTGAAGTGTTATGTGCGCCATTGATAAGGGTAATGGCCAACACTCTCATAGAGAAAGACACACAAATAGAATGGTTCAATCAATCATTGGAAAAAACAGTTTACTGGACATTTTCTCTTACCAGGTTCTATGCTAGATACTCATGATTCCTCAATAGTAATTTAAAACATTATTTATGGTTAACACAGACACATGTTACTTTCAATAGTTTATTCACATACCACAAACATCATACTTCATGTGTCATCAATTGCAGGCATAAAGAACAGAACTGAACAAGTTCTGTGTGCATACCGTCTGGGGATTTCACTATATTAAAGTATAGTACTAGGAAATTTAAAAAATACAGTGAGCACGAGACATTTCAGACAACTCATTCTCTGTGATAATTATGATAAAAAAAGTCAACTGAAATTCATCTATTACCAGATGATGTTTCAAGACATTTTGTTAAGAACCTCCCCAGTCAATTAGACATCAACTTTAGAAGTATTGTATCTTGGTTCAAGTAACTGCAGCAAGTGTTATCTTTGTCACTCACCATTCTCCAGGTTTATACTGTTTGTGGCATATAGTAGGTGCTCATTAAACATTTTGAATAAATGAACAAAAATATTTTCCCCCAACTGATTCATCATCCAGGGAAAACTTGAGTTTTTATCGGTAAAGTAAAATAAACAGGGACCTTACCATAACTTCACATGTAGTATGCTTTTTATTTCTTGTCATGCTTGCCCCTATGCACAGGTATTGCATATATATTTCATCTAATTCTCAGATTCCTCTGAAGCTTGTGACTCTATGTGACAACCAAGTTTATTTTCTCTCCAAGTGGATTGGTAACATTCCTGAAAAAAAAAAGCACCAGAGCAAAGAAAGCTCTTTCTTTCTACTAACTCTTAAGGAATGAGTCCCTTTCAAACAAAATAGAAACTACCTACAATTACTTGTGTTTTCTATTCTTCTGTTATATGGTTTATTCCAGCACAAGTATATCAATGATAGCTTAATTAAAAATTCAAAATTGGCCCCGGCTGGTGTGGCTCAGTGGACTGAGCACTGGACTGAGAAGCAAAATGTCACTTGTTTGATTCCCAGTTCGGGCACATGCCTGGGTTGCAGGCCAGGTTTCCAGTAGGGGGCACATGAGGGACAACCACACGTTGATATTTCTATTCCTCTCTTTCTCTCTCCCTTCCCCTCTCTCTAAAAATAAATAAAATCTTAAAAAAGAATTCAAAATCAGAATAGCTACAACTTACTCTGGAAATTAGCTCTAAGATTGAACCTCCTTTCTAGCCTTCATTAGGAATTAATAATCCATTTGTTTAAAAAATCATAATAAATTTAAGCAATATTTTTATTCATTTCTTGGAGAATGTAATGGTGAAAGACAGACAAATTTTCATCAGATTGATATCTTAATACTATAGAATATCCTAGACATTTTTGTAGCCCATTCTTTATCTTTTTAGCATGCTATGAGAATCACAGTTCTTTCAAATGGAAACTCTCAGAAATAAATCTATGGTACCACCTATGTTATGCTTTGAAGTCTACATTCAAAATTATTTTTATGATGATATCACCAATATGTAAATAGAACGGGGGAAAATAAGACAGGTAGGTTTCACTTGAATACCATGCAGCTTGCTCTTTGGTAAGTTTTTGAGGTAAAACCCTTTAATTTTTTAGAGCCTTTCTTTACTTCTAATCAATTGATGAAATTTCCTAAATAAGTTGCATTATTACCACGGTGCTTCTATGGCAGAGTTTCCAGAGTCACCATTCAGGCCCTTCTGCCTGAAATGATGTCATAAATCCATATGCTTCCCTCCTTTCATGAACTTACCAACATTCCCCACCTCACAGACTAGAGAAAGGGACCTCACTGCTCCAACACCTGGCCGTTCAAGCATGTAACGTTATCTTCAATTTCAGAAGCCGTTTGGTTAGTGGCATTTCCTTTAACATCTACTGCTAGCCATAAATTAAAAGAAAAACAACACTTATTTGCCTTTTCACTTTATTGGTACTGCACTCAAGCCATTATTCATTTAAGTATAAAAATAAAATCTGAATATTCAAAGTGAAAGTCTGGAGTATGTTTTAGGATTTTTTTAACATCAATCAAATTGCTGAATGCATTAATTCCCCACTTTACTTAGCACTCATTAGCTGAGGGAGGAGAGAGCTACTGCAAGAGAGTTTTGTAGGGACGAAGGCAAGAAAAGTATATTGACAGAGAGAGGACTTCCATGTGATGAAATTTGCTAACCTCAGTGAGTACAGCGGTGACCATAGGCTTAAGGTATTTAAAAAGAAACTACTGAGTAATATTTTTCTTGTAAATACACAAAAATGAACTGAAATTGTGTTGTCAATGGAACATTTTAGATGGTGTTTTTAGGGTTTTCCGTATTTGCACTGACTCAGGTAGTTTGCGAGGGAACGGTGTCCTTTATCACTCTCTGGAGCTGGCCAGACACATCCAGTCGACTTTCTAATGGTGTTAGAAGGATTTCCCTCCTCATGACAAGTACGATTTTGAAACCAAGAAACTTTAGTTTGCCCTTCAAGAAAAGTGATTTATAGAAGCTGGTATGAGGGGAAAAAAAGGAACCCTACTTTACCCAATAAGGAGACGAAAACCTTGCCCAAGGCAACATTGTGACATTGCCAATGTGAGAAGGTTGTGAAATCCTGAGTGTATGTTTTTGCGGTGATGTCTGAAAATACTGGTTACGGGCCTGATGTCTTGCTATCATGCATCTCTATTTCTGGATCTACTTCCTTATAACTGCTAATAAAAATGGGGCAAGGAGCAGAGCAGGGCCTAGGTCTGTGCTTTAATTCTTCTTCTGTCATTTCCTTTGTAGCTGGCTACTTCTGAAAGTTGCAAAATAATCCTCTTCCACTTTTAACAAAGAAAAGGAATTCTATCTTTTCCTAATTAAAGAAATACACGGTATTTGTTAAGATTATTTAATCGTTTGTCCTGTAAACTATCAATTTCTTCATTCCTCTAAACCTAGGCATCCATTGAAACCATCTCTGATTATTAATGTGCATTTTTCAAATAATCGCAGGCTACATCACAGGAACTGAGCAAATTCAGGATGAGTCTAATAGTAGTCAAGCTCTAATTAGGACTTTAAAGTAAAACTAGAACATGCAACTCAGAATAGAGTAGTAGATCATCTTCCAGGTGTTCCCAACCTTTACTATCAGTATGGACTATGACCCTAGTAAGTATGGGCTAGCTGGCTTAAACATGGGAGAGAATAATAGGCCTTTTTTTTTTCAGACACTCTTCCTATTGCCTAATATACTTCATGTTTTACAGAATGCACAGCAAAGTTTGTCTACTCATTTTTTTTTTACCTTAATAGCAAGCTTTCAGTGAGCCTTAAATTAGTAACAGAATGGCCTCTCTCTTCTAATGACATTTTAGGTTTACAAAACACATCTTAGGAAACAAGTGTCTGGCTTTAGTCACTTGCTAGCTAAGAGTCGTTACCTCGTGAAACAAAATTTACCGACGATTTTTGTCATGACACATGGTGCAGAGGACCGACCAGGCGGAAAAGACAGCCTCTCTGACCATGAAAGGGACACAGCAGAGACGCTGTCACGATATTTATATCCCACCTACTCAGAAGACCAATTGAGAAACTCCATATGGACTCCAGTTTGCCACTAGCCCACAAAACTGAAATTTCTTAACTGGCTTGAACTAAGAATTTCAGGATAAGTATAAAACTTTTCAGATATTTATTTTCACAGTTCTAGACAGTTTATTCTCATACAGTTCTTCTCATCCTACCCAATTCTCCTTTAGTTGACATATTAGGCAAAGCAATATATTCTTAGAAAGCTTATAAGAGAATAGAGGGCCAGGTATAATAAAAAACAAACGCTGACAAATAGCTCTAAAGTGCATTAATGGGAGAAAGGGTGTCTATCTAGTTTAAGACAACAGGAAAAAGGAGCTAGACTACATGGAGGTAGATTAGCTGATTTGAATTGTAACAGAGGACTGAAACCCTTTCCTCTCACTTCTCAACATTGGCCAAACGGCAGGTGGTACAAGTCCAGTTCCCCAGTAAGTTCCTGTAAACAAAACTACTTATTTATAGACAGCTTCTCAGTACTGTTTTCAGGAGCTCAGTCAGACTGCAACTCGGAGTCACCTATCAACTGCAAAAAAAAAAAAAAATTAAAATTAAAAATAAAGACATAGCCCGGGCTGGTGTAGCTCGGTGGATTGAACGCGGGCCGGGAACCAGAGGGTCCCGGTTCGATTCCCAGTCAGGGCACATGCCTGGGTTGCAGGCCAGGTCCCCAGTGAGGGCCATGTGAGAGGCAACCGTACATTGCTGTTTCTCTCCCTCTCTTTCTCCCTCCCCTCTCCTCTCTCTAAAAATAAATTAAAAAAATAAAATCTTAAAAAAAATAAAATAAAGACATAAATTACTGCTCTCAAAAATGTGCTTTTCAGCTGGAACTAGGTAATCTGACACTATGTATATTTGGAGGACCATCAGAATCATGACTGAGAACTGGTATAAAACATAGACAAACAAACAAGCAAACGAAAAACACCAGAAAGAACCCATGAACTTTTGCTTTGGAACAAAAAGAAAATTGGGCTGACATCATGGAAATCTGCTAGCAGACCTAAGCAAAACTTGATGTATCTACTTCTCCTTTCTATTCTTTTTTCTTTCTGTTGGGCATTCATGGGAATCAGCCTTGACAGAGGAATCACTGAGCCTCAGTCTATAGATATATCATAAAGTGGAGAACTGAGATTATGGAAATATTGAAGGTGTCCAAGAGATACTTTACCTAATATATTTATATGTCAGTCAAATTCAAATAATAATAATAATTCAGATAATAATGCTTTCTTTTCACATGTATTGTTTTTCAATGTACTTAATTTTCATAGTTCTCCTTATGATATATGCAGATATATACCGTTTAACTGAACACATATTTTGGAAGTTTTAATCCAGACTCGTGTTACACATAGAACATAATAGGAAGAAGTATAGCTGCATAGAAGGATTAATATTATGGCAGTTTTTAATGTGATGTCTAAATGAAATTGCTTCATACATTCACCAGTTTTTATCCAACAACTGTCAAATTCAAGGCATCTTGTTTGTTCTGAAGTGGATATAATTGCAAAGGCACATATATAATCTTACTCTTCAGAGACTAAATTTCACCAAAGGAATAAAATGCAAGTGTCATTAAAGTGGAGATATATATGCTCATTGCTGGCACACAATAGACATATATTGCATATTGAATGAATGAGTAATTCAGATAATTTCACTATAATGCAGGGATTTCAAAGGAAAGAAGAATCACTTGGAGCTGAATAATCAGCGAAGGATTCATGGAATTGTACAAACTGATAAGGATTCAAATTAGGAAATAGTTCAAAATGGGAAATTATTTGACAGCAAGAAATAAGAAAGGAAGTCCCAGACAGAGACCAAAAAAGAACTAGACTGTATGCAGATGGAGTAGAACACAGCACGCCAATAAATGGCATCCAGAAGATCAATCCAGTATGAATAGGTGGGGAAGTAATAAAAGAAAAAGGATTGGAGACCGTTGACAAAGACCTTGGTTGTTATACTGAGGACTTCAGGCCTTATTCTGGTCCAATAGGTCTCCCAGAGTGCTAAATTGTTTTAGCGCTCACTACAATATATGTGTATTTATGTATTAGGACTTTATAAACACATTAGATTATCTACTTATCTATTTATGTGCCTATATACACATACACATTACAAGTAAAAAAAATTGTGTCCTATAATTATATTTTTTAACAACACATCATAAATGTAAAGAAATAATTATTTTGTACAATAAATATTTGTTTAGCATGTTATCTGTGTGTCCCCTGCTAAACTGTAACCTCTAGATCAATCAGAAGTTGTCATTTTTTACCTCTTTATACTGCAGGTGACTACTATTGACACAATGCAGATATTCATTAATTATTTGCTTGATGAAAGAATAAACTTGGCACTTGATAGGTTTATTAATTATTTTAACGTGTAAATACACTAATCTGGAATTATCTAACATCTTTCACATTTCCCACTAGAGACTATTTTCTTAAGAACATAAATCTTCGGTCTTGAAATTCCAATGACAGACTCCATATTTAAAGAAAAGATGGAAGAAACAGAACTGTCTCATCTTGAAGTATAACGGAAATGTTCTTCATATCATTCCACATTTCTGTGCACTGAAGAAACAGCTGGTCTACCTTGGTCAGATTTTTTCCTCCCCTCACAGAAAATGAATAAACAAAAGAATACAGGATTTGATTTATAATTTCTTCATAAATACAAAGTGGCTCCAAGTGAGTTCCTTGGAGTTCCCAGCAGGATTTTTTGTGACTATATACCATGGATTAGAAAGAGAATTCGGAGTGGAGGGGACTCCCCACTGTTATAAATTTTCTCTATTATGGGTACTTTTTTCTCCAATTTTCTCTATTATGGGTACTTTTTATGAGATGCTGTTTGAAAAAAAGGGATTCGGGAAATTAAAACAATAATTTAAAAAACATCAATTTAAAGTCATTTAAATTCTGTAGAAATCTAATAGATCCAATTACTTACTGTGTAAAACCCTGCATCTCAATGGTTTTGTTATACTGGCTTGATTACATTACAGCATACCTACCCTTTCATCTGTGGCTAGGGTGTCAAACTCATTTTCACCAGGGGCTACATCAGCCTCGCAGTTGCCTTCAAAGGGCCAAATGTAACTTTAGGACTGTATGAATGTAACTACATCTTAACTAGGGCCAAGGAACTCTGCACTGCCTGCTGGGTAGAAACAAGGTGCCGGGAAAGAAAAAACAAGGTGGAGGCCGGATTTGGCCCACGGGCCTTGTGTTTGCACCTGTGATCTATGGTATTACTGTTGAGTTCAGAATGAAATAGATAAATAAAACTAACACTCTAAACTAAGAGTAGCTTTACCCTTATTACTTTTGGGCGTTTTTTCTGTTTGCCTTTTCAGGTATATTCCTCCCTTCTATTTTCTACCTGTCACCAGGACTTCTGGTTTGACTTCTGGTTGGGGGTCAGCCAGTGGGAGGCACTGGAGAAGATCAGAGTGTGGGAGGAGAAGGAGTCACAGTCTACTCTCTACTCCCTGCCTGCTCCAGCACTGCGTCTCTCACGGTAGCGGCATCTCTCCATGGCTCCCACTGGGCACGAGAAACACTATGTCCTTCCTGCAGCTCCGGATGGTAACAACTTCTCACCATTGCTGGTCTCCTGAGCTGGCCAGCCTTTGTTCCCTTACTCCTCTCACATCTCTGTAACTAATATCTTATTTATTTATTTAAGCCATCTGGTGAATTACGTTTTCCACCATGGCCTTAGCTGACACAAAGCTTAAGCCTATTAAATAGCAAGATCTAAAATACAGAAAATAAAAATTATGATTATTAAAATGTTTTAATATTGACTCAACCTTGTTTATCATGTTCCAATATATCACACCATACAATTTGTTTTTCCAAAGCAACAACTACCTTTTAGTCTATGAACAAATAAAAACTATAAAATATTTATCTTAATGCCATATTAATAAACATCCAGAAAAAATTCTTACCCCATTAAAAATGAAAGCTTGGAGCTTTCCATTTTCTACCTGCATAGAAGTCTGTAGGGGACGAGGTCACATAACTCATTCCACAAATCCAGGGAAGATTCGGGAAATATCCTTGAAAAAATTCATAGAGTGACATTTATACCTATACACATTTAGTATATGTTTTCTACACAGCACAGACTGCTATTGTCAGAGTCCCAAGAGATAAGTTAACTACTAGTAGCAAAATATTTTTGTCCAGGTATAAGTGTCAGTTACCACTTGAATTTCAGTGAAAAGTATAGCTGGTAAACACCTTGATAAACAAGCTTAGCATTTAACTCTAAAAATATTATCTCTACAAACCCTGAGAAAAAATCGATGACATGAACACGAAGAAACTTTAACAAGACTAAACAAATAAAGAACATTACTGTATGTTTTGAACATATTCTTGAGAAGAGATCATGGAGAGAAAGTTTCCATAGAGCTTTTTTGAAAACATTGACTGGTTATTTTTATGTAGCTGTAAAAAAATAGCATGCCTCTTTACAAAGGAATAAAGAAAAAAATTCCTGTGATTAGTTTTCAAGAAAATGTTGTTTTGAGGGAAACATTCAACAATTCACTCTATTACTTTAGGCATCTTGAAGAAACAGCTACAAAAAGAACATAGACATTAAAACCAAAAGTGATACTTAAATAGGTACTTGTAGCTAAATAATTATGGCACAACCATCCTTGAAAATAAGAAGGAGGTCTCGTCTAGATCTACATTAGTGAATATGGAGGACATCGTCTCAGGTCAAAGAGTTCAAGGAAACGGGGTTATTGTCTCCTGTCTGTCTTGAATTTATAGAATCTACAGTAAAGAATACAAAACAAAAACAAAACAATAGGAGTACCCCTGCCCCAGACGGTTTAGGGCAGTTTTTGTCTCTGTTAAGTAGAATCACAACTGAAATAACAATGTTCCTGTGGTTTCTTCAGTGATGCATGTGAAAGTTGGCTGTAATTACAAAAACATTATGAAAAATAGCCATATCCCTCCCACAGTCTACTGACACCGAAGAGACAGATCTGGGGTCAGAGGTGAACTTGTCCCCCCACCACCCCGAGTCCGAATGGTAGGATGACCAGACCACTGTAACTCTATGGGCACACAAAGTGGGAGACCGCTTATCCTACCTGTGTCACCAAATCCAGAGAAGCAGCAGTGGGTGATCAAATGACATTATAAGTCAAATTTTCAATTTTGGGCCCTAAGGAGATTGATAAACAAAAGAAGTACTACTACATGAAAAAACAAATACTTCTTAAAACAGAATTATTTACAGAAATATCCCTGGCTGGTGTGGCTCAGTGGATTGAGTACTGGCCTGCAAACCCAAAGGTCACCGGTTGTATTTCTAGTCAGGGCACGTGCCTGGGTAGTGGGCCAGGTCCCCAGTTGGGGGCGTTCAGAAGACAACTAATCGATGTATGTGTTACACATGGATGTTTCTCTCCCTCTCTTCCTCTCTCCCTTTTCCTCCCTCTAAAACTAAATAAATGAAATCTTTAAAAATTTTTTTTAAATATTTTATTTATTTATTTTCAGAGAGAGGAGAAGGGAGGGAGAAAGAACAATGTATGGTTGCCTCTCACATGGCCCTCACTGGGGACCTGGCCCGCAACCCAGGCATGTGCCCCGACTGGGAATTGAACCGGGACTCTCTGGTTCCCAGCCCATGCTCAGTCCACTGAGCTACACCAGCCGGGCCAAATCTTTAAATTTTTTTTTTTGAAAAAAAAAAGAAATCTCATGAGATATTAAAACCATAGTGCCATTTTGCAATTTAATCCAACTATGCTCTTCTAATCCTTCAGTAATAGTTTTCCATATGTATGATAAATTCATTAAGGCTATTTATGCTACTTCCTAATTATAACATGATCCCTAGGTACTTTTAATCTGGCTATTACTATCGACAATTGAAAATCCTCTGAAATGCCTTCAAATTTTCTTTGTATGAATATTCACCGTGATTTACCACCACTTCCTTCTTATAATACTGCCTCCATCAGGATTCAAGACACGGGAGGTATTGGTTTTCCTCCTGCCTGCCCAACTATGCTTTCTCTGACACCTTTCCTCTGCTCTCCCCCCAAATATTCATATGACTGCAGATCAGACATTTTAATTGGAAAGTCAACTGTACATTTTGTGTGTTGAGAGATGAGAGGAAGAGCTTTGCTTTACATTATCAGAACTCCATCATCAAATAATTCATCAGCTTATCATTGAGATGCTTCTTAGTTTTCCTAAAAACAGTTAAAATAATATGTTGCTTATAATGGTCTTACTTATGAGTAGTTTTGAAGCCCTGGCTTGTATAGCTCAGTGGATTGAGCGCAGGCTGCGAATCAAAGTGTCGTCAGTTCGATTCCCAGTCAGGGCAAATGCCTGGGTTGTGGACTAGGTCCCCAGTAGGGGGCGCATGAAAGGCAACCACACATTGATATTTCTCTCCCTCTCTTCCTACCTCCCTTCCCCTCTCTCCTTCCCTCCCTTCCCCTCTCTATAAATAAATAAGTAAAATCTTAAAAAAAGAAAATCAATAAATACATTTAAAAAAAGAGTAGTTTTGTTTGTTTTGTTATGGGGTGTGTGTGTGTACACATGTGCACACATGCAGGTACACAAAACCAATACGGACAGACTCAGGCACACCAATCAAATCTTTCTGATTCAGAATATGCCTATGATGTATACATTCATTGTAAAATTACTTCCTAAGTAGTTACATGGAAATATGTTGACTACGATAGGAATAATACTTACTCTCTAAGAGTTTTCAGTTTCTTACCTCGAAAATAGTCAAGTGACAGTCCAAGATTAGTGAAAGATTATGATTGTCAGAAGTTAACAGTACAGCAAACACATTACCATTAATAAGCGTCCATCATTCTCAGCACACAGGCTTGTCTTATGAGATTAAGTGGTGTAGTTTGTTTTGGATGACTTAGATCAGGGGCGTCAAACTCATTTTCACCGGGGCCACATCAGCCTCGCGGTTGACTTCAAAGGGCCAAATGTAATTTTAGGACTGTATAAATGTAACTGCTCCTTAACAGTTAAGCGAGAGCTCAGCGCTGCCGCCAGGTAGAAAGAAGGTGCCAGGCTGGATAATACAAGGTGGAGGGCCGGATACAGCCCGTGGGCCTAGTGTTTGCCACTTGTGACTTAGATGTTGGTTTGTGTAGTTTTCTTTTTTCATACTTAGAGGAAACAGAAAATACTGTCCTAAACTACTTCACTACCCAGTTACACCTGTTTTCATCTACAAACTGGTTTATATGCTTTTAAAGTCACTATGAACACTGGTCCTGCTTCCCTTGCTCTTCACCGTGTAAGTTCCTTGGGGGGCTCTGGGCTCTCTACTGATTTGGCCTCTTTTGAGCTCTAGTTCCTGAATGAACCCACTGAGTGTATGCCATTATATGAAATGCTATGTTATTATTAGAATAAACCAATTGATCGTGAAGACATGAGTTCCTAAGAGATTCAGAAATTTGCTCAGCTCAGACGGGAAGTGAGAGAGTTGACTGAAGCATTGCCTCTTGACAGAAAACAGGTGTAGAACACCTTTAGCCATCATGAATTATTAAGATAAAAAATGTCTAAAACTAAAGGCTTATGATAAATCAGATAATAGTTGTATTTTATTCTTATATAGATAAATAGTAGCAGCAAAAATTCTTAGCAAACAAAGCATTGAACTGGAAAAAATAATATCTATTTTTCCCAGTGGATTGGGAAAATTCTAACTTTAATGGTAAGCATATTAATACAGTTCTGGGAAACATTCTGGAAAGAAGCTTGAAAACTTTTATGTTGGATCACAGAGTAATAAAGCTATAGTCTGTAAAATATGGCACATGGCTTATACATTATTTATTCTAACCCTTTAATTTTTCAGATGTGAAAAATGAAGCTCAGATAATTTGGGCAAATTTCCCGATTATATAACTAGATATAACAGAACCAGGACTGAAGACTTCAGCACAATTTTTCTTTATGTAGCGGTCTTTTCTGCCTTCTACTTACACAGAATTATTTTTCTGAAAACATCCAAAAAGTATGAAAGGAATTTCAGGTTTCATGTTTAAAAAGTTGAAGTTCAGAATTGTCAGTAATAGATACTTGATTTACCACCTTTTTTTTTTTTTTTTGGTCTTTAGCTAGTTGCCCCAATAAATTTTATTGAGAGAAAATAAAAATTGTTTCTCAGTAATGATCTTTAAAATTCAGTGACTTCAAATACTTTAAGATTTCACTAAAAATTACTTAAACAAAACTCTTTTAATAGCTTTCAAAAACACCATTTGAACAAATAATTCATTGAGCTATTATATGACCTACATGCTAACAGTAAATATTTGGTATTCAAGAGGCAATAATTTAAGTTGAAATTATAAATGTATTTTAAAAAATCTGATTTCTTACGATTTAGTATCCATTAATTTTTTGCCATTTTTGTGTATTTCAAATACCCCAGAGTTAATGGTAGTATTCACAAATTTATTTACTTGTAGTTCTGCCTTTCCTTGAGGCATTTCTAAGTGCCCAAAACTATTAATAAGGATGAATAAATAGACACAAATGAGCTTCTTTTCAGTCATTTACAATTTAGTCCACTATGTGCTAATCCTGCGTCCTACGTTAATCATCCCCAAAACACAAGTCTTCCATTGTGCTCAGTAGAGATGAGGCATATGTGGTGGAATTCAGTCAAAATATTAATGTAGACATTTGAGAACCATCACCTTCTTGAGAAAACTATCAGGTAAAATACAGTCATTTCCAGCCAAGTTAAATTCCCACGTCCGTGAATTGCACAACCCTGTTAAAGTCAGTAAGTGTCAAAGTCTTGAGCTATGGACTAGACAACATTGCCCAATAGCCACAATTAGGGTTTCCAGAATCTGCTGTTCCTCTTTTACAAATCTGAATGCTGCTTCCTAGGTGATCTCTAATGCACATTATTCATGCTCATGTTGAAATACTGACAATTTGTGGAGAGAGTTCAGGGGTTTTGTGCAGCACTGGAAATCACTGCCCAAATAACAGAAGGAAAACTACCTCCGGAAATTATCTCATAAACATTCTTAAAACCCTATTTTTTCGTGATATGTTTTCTTAAAAATCATACAATAGTATTTTGTTAAATCTTCAGTTTGTTCTGAACTCTAAAACTAGATTTTAATCCTTGGTGTCATGTCCTTTCACTGACTTGCCCTGATTTTATTTATCTGTTTCTGCCCCCCACTCCATATTTGTCCTTTTATAAGTTAAGTCGACATGCATTGCAATCGTCTCTCTTACTCTTGGCCTTCATTCCCACTTACAGCTGAAATAGTTCACCAGTGTTCAGAACCGTCACTTCCCCCTCAATTCACAGGACTCCCAAGATACAAAATCTCAATGTCATTGATATTTAAAGGCAATTATTATTATTTATACAAGTCCACTCTATATTCTTCAGGAAAATTAATTCATTTTCCCTTTTGCTTTTTATAACATCAAGAATGTGTGTGTAGGTATGAGAAAGACAGAAAATCTAGTGAGAATCAAAAAGTGTAACTGAAACAAATATTATACAATATTTCTATTTATTAAAAACATTGGTTTTTATGGAAATGTGAGTTTTTATAAAACTCTAAATATTATGACTTTGTGCAAAATAATGCCCTCTCTATTGAAAATGGAGACAAATGTACTTGAACAACAATAAAAATAATAATAATAAAAATTAAAAAAATAAAATGTCTTGTCTGATTTAAGAATCAACAGACTTTTTGGTTACCAAGAAGAAAAATAGATGTGGAAAGGATGAAATTTCATGTCACATTGAAGCTTGGAACAAAATACATTTTTGAAATTTAAGGAACTATGACATAATTATTTGTTACATTATGTATCCATTAATATTTATAAATATGAAAAACCCTTTTTAGAAGAGATAGGAAGTCCAGATACACATTAGCATCTTTTGGTTAAGTATTGTGCATACATACATCTTTCATCACCCTTAATAAATGACAAATAGTCCTATGGGCAATTCATCTATGGCTGAACCAAAAGAGTCTCCATAATGCATTTTTTTGTCGCTTGTAGCAAATGAACTTTGGTCTTGAGGGAGAAGTTGAGTTTCTGATTTACTGATTTATTTCCAAAGCTCCAAGATTCACCAGGGAATCTCTACAAATATTTTTAACATCAAGTTAGCAAAGTTTAGAAAGCATTCTAACATTTTCATTCACTCCTTCTATGCAGACCACATTTGTTTTCTGTGTAATCCTTCTCCCCTCTTAGCAACAGCTGGAGCACAGTTTAGCGCCCATTAGTCTAATGCTATTATTAACTGAAACTTCTCAATCGCCTCTAGGGAAGTGCTGGAGGGGGCTAAAGAGTATGTCAGTCTAGGGTGTTCCATTGGTCTGCCCAACATTTTATCCATTCAGTACTTGCTATAATATACATACTTAGAGTAATCAATCAGACAATCAACCAGCCTGAAAGATCACTGATAATCTACTATATATAAAGCATTGTAGTACGCAATGTTGTGAGAATACGAAGAAACATGTTATGACACGATTAACATTACTACTTTGACTACCCTCGAGCAATGGTCAAGGGTTCGTGACATGCAAAAATTTGTAAATTTGCTGAGGAACGAAATTGAATTGAATGTGGCAAGAGGCGAGTCTCTCATAGGAATCCTTTAACAAGAGTGAGCTTGGATAACTGGCTCACGCATCTTCTCACAGTGGTTTAGATATTCACTACTTGTGGTCCAGTTACTATGTAGTAATTCCCATGACATGATAAAAACCCATTTTTTTTGTGAATACTTTTCCTGGAAGTAAAAGTCAGCTGCTGGTTCTGGTGGATAAAAGTGGAAGCAAAACTATCCAAGAAAGTGATGGTTCTAATCCAGAAAGTAGAAGTTTTATGGAGACAATTACATGCTAAACTGACATTCATGAATTTGGGGTTGCGGTATCCCTCATGAATATTGAGGGTCTGCCATATAAAATAAAGTCCTTATCATCAAGGAACAGTCAGAAAAATATAACATTCATTGCCATAGTTACGTTCTTACAAGCCACACTGTCTTTAGATCGTTGCGGACATGAATTTCATTTTAATTACATTGCAGATCAGGACATCCACATTATTTACACCTCCCTAATATTGTGCACAAAATCAGCACAGCGTCTACCGTTCCATTATGCAAGATCTGAGGTGTGACCACAACTATAATTGTTATTTTTGAGGCATTTTGGGGTGTTTTGAGTTTTTTGTGATTTGTTTGTTTTAGTTTTAGGTATTAGCTAATGTAGCTTAAGTTAAAATAAAGCTAAGAAGCAGAGATACCTATTCCAATTAATTGTAGCAACGTGCAATATAGACCTGCGCTAAAACGATTCTATAGAGAAGTGGGATTTGATATATTTTCTCAAGTTGGCTTAAACATTTTTTCTAACAGAGTCAGTTTCAGGACAGTTTTTGAAGCCCAGAACACGGTGATAGTGACTTGATGTTGCACAGTGGAAGTATATGGCATATCTTGGCCACCTGTCCCTGATGAAGATCAAGGCCCATCATTTCAGCCTATGGCAGCTGTTGCTTTACATCCTCCTTTCTTCCTGCTGCTGGTGGTATATCCAGCCTTCCAGGGTCTCCTAAACTTAGGCTGCTACTGTTTGTGGTTCCTGCCCTAGCTATTGTCGCGATATTTGGGCCATTTCTGTCCTTTCTGTAACTTGTAAGAATAGTGCTCCTAATAAGGATTAAAAATCCAATGCTTGACTTCTTGAATGTAAAGCTTCCTCTTTCCCTGGACAAGCACACATTGGAATGGGGAACAATGGGGACAAGGGAAATAGGAAAGAAACAAGTCATTTATCTCTTAAAGTTTGCAAAGTACTTTTTGAAAATGAGAATTTTTTGTATTTTTAAAATCCTCTCCACCCATTAGCCTCAACACTACATTGCTGCTATACTTACACCTCGCTCGTTATGTATTTACTTTTTATATAACTAAGCAGCACCCTGTCATAAATGAAATATTCATGCAGAAAAAACCTGCTCAAAATGCATTTATAAAAAGAACACATAAAAACTACCATCTGCTCCCACTCCTCGCAAGCCCTTAGATACCCAAGTGTAAGCCCTCTGATTCCACGGAGAGGTAAGGTAACATGCCCATGATGTATTCCTGAAAGCCAAACCTTCAGGCTTTTTATTAAGATGGATCTTTGAGCTCTGGCCATCGAAATGCTTAGATCAACATTGATGGGCTTAGATATTGCACATAATGAATTCACGTGCTAGCATATTGTAATGGGTAATCATACCCGGTCATATTGTGCTGAAATGAGCTGAAATTCTTCTGGGAAGTTGTGAAAGCATTTTGTAGTCAATTGATAACATAGTACTTTGTGATATGCCTTCCTTTAAAGAAACTTGTCCAGACATTCTAGGACTCCAAGGTGAAATGTGGCCAATTGGATACTATATCATTTTTAATTCAGCTAAGAAAGCTAGGGATACTTCTGATATACTCAGGGCATTTTACTGCTTACCCTTGGAGTATCACCATTACTACAAATAATAAGATACATGATTTTCTCAGTAGTTTAATTTGTTCCAAGTGGTAAATCGCACCTTTATAAGTTCTATGAACCCTATAAAGAAATTCTCCCTTTCTGTACCCTTTCCTTCCCTTCCAACATATTCCTAACTTCCTTCAATGTTCAGTGTGTCAACCTATGGTCGTTGGCACCAACTCAATGCCAACAGGAATCCCAGTTTGGGGTGCAGTGAGAGAAAACTTTATTCAGTGCAAAATAGCTCAATTATGATACAACACAGCTGTAAGGCAGCCCTGGGCACTTGGGCCAAGACTTCCTCTGGCTAGACAGCTTTGTTTTCCTCACCAGTCTGCTCTTCTAAGCTCTGGTGAGACATCTTCGGTGTTTCAGCTCAGCCAGAGAAACACAATCTTCAGTGGACAGGGAGGTTGCACTCCCAGAGTCAGAAGGGAGCTGGCTTGTATAGACAGAAGTCCCAATCCCTGAATCCTGATTGGTCTGTCCTCATGCAAATGAGGACTCCAAATCCTCACAGTATGATTGATGCAATAGGCACTGTCCTCATTTGGTTACAATAAAGTTGTTGTGGTTGGGTGGAGCTGCACAGCTCAATTGGATGGGGAAATCCTTAGTCCTATTGGTTAAAACAGAAGTCCAGAAACCACTTTATAAGGCCTGGCTCAGATGGTAGAAACACATACAAGCAGGCAGTTCAGTGCAGAGGCAGGTAGTTCAGTGCAGATTTCTGCATGAAGTGCAGTTTGTGTAAGAGGCTCCTGTGTAGAAATGGCTTCTAGACTCTTAGGTTTCTGTTTTTGTTTTGTTTTATTTTTTGTTTATTTGAGTCCAGTTAGCCACCCAGAGCCCTTCTTAGCAGGCATCTTCTATTTCAGGGTCCACAAGTGTTACCCACTCTTAACTTCATATATGAAATTTTCATGTTTATTTTACCTGAGTCAATGAGAATCATTTGCCTGTAAGTGATCATGAAGCAAAATAACAATTGGATTAACAAGAGAAAAACTTTGCTTTTCTGTCATAGAGAAAATATCCAGAGGTAAGCAGTCTAGAACATAGTCGTTACAGAATTATCAGGAAACAAGTCTCCCTATTGCTGTTCCACCACTTTAGTGCATTAACTTATGGTTAAAGATGACTTCAGTTCTCATCATTTTATTCATTCCACATAATAAGAAGTTCTGCTCCTTGTTGTCTTACTAAGACTTCTGGGAAGTACCACACACTTTGAATATACCTTTTTGACCATAATTTAGTTACCTCATTGCCATCCAAAACATTGGGTTGGCCAAAAAGTCTGTATAGTTTTTCTGTAAAATAAAAGACACATTTTTCATTTGCACCAATAACTGTATTGACATGGATATTTCAAGTATGTTGGCTATCTTCTACATGGTATATAACATTGATTTTTCTCAATTAATGTCTCGATTTGATTGCTATCAACTTCAACTGGTCTACCAGACCGTGGAGCGTCATCCAGTGAGACATCCTGTCATGGCATTTCACAAACCACTTCTGACACATATTCAAACAGTCACAGCACCTTCTCCATACGCTGCACAAATCTTTTTTTTTTTTTTTTGTATCACAGTTGCGTTTTTACCTTTCTTGAAATAGTAGAGCATGATATGCTGAAATTGTTGCATGTTTTTATCCATCTTCAATAATAAAATTGCTACACAAAAATTCACCTAACGTGTTAGCGTGCAGTTTTTAAAAAGAACATCAAAATACAATCTAACAAAATTGTTTTGAATGAACTTAAAGGCAACTAAGCACTATAGAACCATCTTATGGAAAAAACGAATGGACTTTTTGGCCAACCCAACATATTCAGAGTTCTTGCATTAAGGAAGAGGCAGAGCATAGGTGTTGAGACAGGCAACCCATTGCCTCTGCTTCACTTCACTAGATCAATCATAACTTGCTGTTACATATTATTTGCTGGAGTTTAAATTTCTAATTGTCTTAACTGGTTAAGTAATCCAAGTGTTTATTATTCAATAATCAAATTATAGATAAAATAAAAATAGAGAAAAATCCTGGGGTACTGCAGTAAGGCACTTGGCTCATTGTTACACTTTGTTTTCTGTAAAGCAAGTTCTAAGACTGTCTTGACATAACTGATCATACTTAATGACCTACATGAACACAGATTTGGGACCATAATTCCATGGCCAAGACTCTTGATGGTTTTCACACCAGTAAAATGACCACATATTTTATGAACCAAACCAAAACACTTTTGAGAGTGTGAAATGGGAGGTTACTAATAATGATATTAGAACAGCAGGAGTAAATCAGGACTGTCCAGAGCAAACTGGAGTACATGATTGGTCATCCAACTCATCTTTAAAATTGGATCCCTTCACAGACCTTGTACAGGTATCAATTTACTATTACTAATTTACCAGTCATTTCTCCCTAGAAATGCATAGGATATGAAGAAACATGTCAGAACTAGACAATTAGCATACAGATCGTATTTATGAATTTGATATAGAAGGGAAGAAACCCTAGTTAAAGTGTCCAGATTAATTGAGAAATAATGTTAATGAACTATTTTCAGCTATTCATGCTACTGTAAACCAAAATTGTCCCAGGAAATAGATATGAGAGATGGACATTTATTCCTAGTGCTCAGAATCTAGTTCTATAGTAATCTTCTTGGTCTCCCTGAATTTGTAGTACTTGTAACCATCATTCCGAATACTTTTTCACTTTAATCTCTAACCTATGACAATCGACAGCTGTCTGTCCAGGGGATTTACTCTGGCTAAAGTCCAACCACAAAGAGCAAGGCTGAGTGTGAGAGCCCAGGCTGACAGACTACTGCAGCTTTCCTCATGGGCAATACCACGTTACCACTATTAAAATTACCTCTGTCTATGATAAAACCTAATACTAGATTATACCTTTTCCCTTATTTTCATATATGTTATATAATTTTCCTGAATCACACTTCTACCTGAAAAAATAACTACCTATTAACTTGCACCTTATTTTTCTGGAAGCTTCCAAATATACTTAATGCTTAACTAAAGAGAAACAAAGCCACTTGGTGAATTTGGATTAGTAATAATTATTAGAAATATTTATACATATCCACAGTCTATATTATATTTTCATGCAGGTTCAAAACATGAATATTTGAGTCAGACTTCTGAAGTTAAAATCTTTGCCCTTCTGCTTCCTAACCATGTAACTCTTAGTATATCAACTATTCGTAAAATGAGGACAATATTAGTAATCACCTCATGGTTGCTGGAGTATTTATTGGGTTAATATGTTTAAAGTGCTCTGAGTACTACCTGACATACGGTGAGAATTTTTTAAGTGTTTGCTATTTACAACCTAGAGATGGACAAAAGATGTGAAGCTTGTCTCTGTATATAGATAGAGTCAAGCTCAAGGAGTTCACAACAGAAATCCTCTTCTATAAAACACGTGCCCTTTCATGGCATCTCAATCTTTGTTAAGTTTATCACTTTCTTCTATTTGCCTGACTTCTAAATCTTCATATTCTTCCTTCCCTTTCCCTTCTCCCTCACATTAGAAAGCATTCCATTCTCCTTCCAAAATGTATTCTCTTTTTCTCTTCCCACTGCTATTGGCCTCACTTAGACTCTCTTTATTCCTTACCCAAATAATTCTGATAACTATCCTAACTTGTCTTTGTACCTTCAGGCTAATTCCTTCAAAACCATTTTCACATAGTTTATAGAATATCCGTTGTTAAAAATCCTTTTGCTCAAAATAATCTCTAACTTATCCATCATAACACAATTTTACCACAATGTTCCAACCTATCTTTGCATTCTCATCTTTCTGCACCCTCATGCCCCAGATAAACCAGAGAATTAACTGTGCATTTAGCACCTTAATATTTTTTCCCACACCCTTCCCACTAACTGGGATGTTCTTGTGATCTCTGTTTTCTAAATAGTAAAGCCTTACCTACTTTAAAAGTCTAGCAAAGATGTAAATTTCTACATAAAACTTTTTCTGAGTTATTAGTACTCTTTCTTTCCTTTGGAGGTTCTGTGACTTGTACATTTGTGATAGTTCACTGCATAGCCCTATAGATTATAGTTTCTTATTAATACCTCTTTAAGCCTCGATCCAAATGTCTTTCATCTTACACTTCTTAACGGAGTCCTCCTCTTACCCAATGAACTCCCCTGGGCCACTGAATATGATTGTGAAATTTTTACACTGTTCTAAGGAATGGGACTAAGAAAGCTAAAATCTATCCAGTTCTCTGTCTGTCAAGCCATGTGACATGGTCTGTGTCATAGAGGGGAGCTTTTCTTTAATTGATCAACCCAGAGCTCACCAAAAGTGCCGCCTCATTCTTTATACTTCCCCCAGTAGGCAGGCCATGCATCTTCTAGAAGGAACATCTTTTTCTAAACAGGACTTTTCAACTAGCAGCACCCCTAGACACTCATAATAGGTTCTTAAGAAAACAAATCAAGATTTTTACAGACTTGTGACAGAAGATGTTAATGAAGTTATAGCAGGAAACTTAAAGCTCACAGACTATAGCTCCTCTATGGCAGACACCCACCTTGACCAAGTAGATCACCTGGGATAGTGATGATTAACAAGAGGGTGACATGATCATGAAGGCAACTGCATCTCATGTTCGTAAAGTGCCTAAATTAGTTAAGACAGGACTGGCTAGAGTAACAAGACTCAAGACCATATAATGTCTCAAATATGAATGAAGTTTATCTCTAGCTCACACAATATTCCAAAGAGGGTGTTCTTGGTTGGCAGGCAGCTTTCCCCCACATGGTGATTCTGAGGCAAATTTGCAAGGTTTAGAGAATTTCAAATAGTTTCATCTGGCTAGCGTGCTAGAAGCATGAGGGAATGTGGCAGAAGATGAAGCTAGCAAGACAGGCAGGGCTCAGAATGTGAATGCATTTGAAAGTCTTGTAAAGAATTGGACTTTGCCCTTCAAGTGATAGGAAGCCACCAGAGTTAGTTTCTAGCTTTGTTGTTGTTGTCATTATTGTTTTTTCTTATCAGGATGGTGAATGTAATTCAATAGGACACGTTAGAAAATTATCAGTATCTTTAGCATGGAAGCTGACTTGAATCGTGTCGAACAGAAAGGCAGAATCACCACGGCCAAAATGACATTCCAGAAAAGATGAAAGCTTACAATAAGGCAGTGGCAGTGGTGAGAGCAGAAGGGAGAAGCAAAAGAGCAATTTATGAAGCAGATCAGAGTAGGCTTGCTGATTATTTAAAATTCAAGGGATTAGAAAGAAAAAGTTGAGTATATCCCAGCTTTTGGGCTGAATTGAAGTCTGTCCATGCCTCCTAAAATCAACTTATTCATTTCTGCTTTAACACTGAATTTAGTTGTGCTAATAAGATTTTTTTTATTTTGTTCACTAGTGAATAAATTAAATGAAAATGAATGCCTTTTCTACTGCTAATCCCTCTGGAGGCCATGTGCATAAGACTTTCAAGGTAGAATGTTAGAATCCATCACATTGTCATCATAAAGTGTCCAGAATTCCTGTTGGTTAAGTAGGAAAATAACTGGCGAAAACTGACTATAGCCTTTCAACAATGGTTGATTAACGTAAATGTCACCCCCCCAAAAAAAAAAACCCACATATGGGAACCTTAAAATAGAGTTAGCATTGTCTATTCTGCAGTTGCTATGCATTACTCATTGCCTTACTTTGTTTTTAAAAGATTTGGAATGTGAAAATTTACAGTCCTCAATAAAAATCAGCACATATTAGAAGATTACTTGTCCCTCATCATGGCTGTTGCACATTATAAAACACAGAAGCAATCATGGAGACTTGAGCTTGCTGCTTTGTTTTCCCAGTAATGTGGAAAAGGCAGACTGGCCTCTTGAGTCCATCTCCCAGGGATTTAAGAAAATTGGAAATGGTTTGACTCTTCACTGAATCTTCACTGCCATATAAAGCTGGCTAAACATGGCATTCTGAGTTAAATTGGCACAGCTCTATAGTATTGGAATGGTATTTTTTGACAGGGTTGGATGGCATATGTAGTTTTGTGTATTGTTCTAGTGCTTCTTAAATCAAGTTGCCCGATTTAAGTCAAACAAATGTTCTTCATTTTCCACTGACCCTTCAGGTGAGACCAGTTTTTTGCTTGGTCAAATCATAACTCCCTGACTATGATCTGCGAATTTCCCATGACGCTGAGAAAAGACTTTCATTATAATAAACATTAGTAAAATAATACATTCAATTATACTTTAAATGACTCAAAAATTTAATTCATTATTTTTAAGATAACTCTACATTTTTAGTAGTAAGAGTTTATAAACCTATGTAAAATAAGCAACTATACTGAAAACAAAAATGGTTCTCAGATCTTAAATAAGTTTCTAGATTGCTTTAATTTCTTGAAGATAATTTATCTACATTAAGTTACATTCAACATTTAGAAGACTTCCGGCCAAGATGAAGGTGTAGGTAAACACAGCTCACCTCAAACACAACAAAAATTATAACTAGACTACTAAAAAAAATATCACTAAGAATCATCAGAAAAACAAGCTGTATGGAAGTCCGACAGCCAAGGAATTAAAATCACATTCATCCAAATGGGTAAGAAGGGCAAAAACAGAGACTTCCGGCCAAGACGGAGGTGTAGGTAGACACACTGCGCCTCCTCGCACAACCAGAAGAGGAAAAACAACAATTAAAAAAAAAAAAAAAAAAAAAACAGCCATATCTGACAGAAAACTGAACTGAGTGGAAGTCCGACAACCAAGGAGTTAAAGAAGACTTGTTCATCCAGACTGGTAAGCGGGGCGGAGCTGGGTGGAGAGTGCTCGGCAAGATGCAGTTTGTGGAGCAGTACCAGTAATGCTCCAGCTGCCCGGAGAGGCCTGTGCACCTGGCCAAAATGCGGCAGGTGCACTCAGCGAAACCGGGGCTGAGACTGGTGGACTGGGCGGTCCCTCATTCTTGTGCAGATAAACCGGGAGGAAAAGCTGGGGTGCGCAACAGACCATGCAGCCCACCAACGCAGGGAAATAAAGCCTCAAACCACCAATTGAATACACCTGTGGGGGTTGAGGGGGCAGTGGGAGGAACTCCCGGACTCACAGGAGAGTTCACTGGGGAGACCCACAGGGACTTGGAACTGTGCAGGCCCATTCATTCACCCCGGAGCCAGCAAAGAAGGACCCAACTTGCTTGTGAGTAGCTGGAGAAGTGCAGAGAACAGAGCAAACGCCATTGTTCTCTCAGGCCCCGCCCCCACAGACAGCGTCACAACACGCCGTGAGTTACCCTGCCCTGGTTAACACCTAAGGCTCCGCCCCTTAAAGTAACAGGTGCATCGAGAAATAAAAAATGGCCGAAATGAAAGAACACATCAAAGCTCCAGAAAAAATACAACTGAGTGATGAAGAGATAGCCAATATATCAGATGCACAGTTCAAAGAACTGGTAATCAGGATGCTCACAGAATTCAAAGAAAAATTGTAGCAATTACTTGACCAAATGAGAAGGGATGAGAAGGAAACTGGGACTCAAATCAACAGAGCGAACCAGCAGAAAGAAAAAAAACATCCAACCAGAAAAAAAATGAAGAAACAAGAATTCAAAAAACTGAGGAGAGGCTTAGGAACCTCCAGGACGTCTTTAAACATCCCAAAATCTGAGTCATAGGGGTGCCAGAAGGAGAAGAGGAAGACCAAGGGATTGAAAACTTATTTGAACAATAATGAAGGAGAACTTCCCCAAGCTGGTGAAGGAAATAGATTCTCAGGAAGTCCAGGAAGCTCCGAGAGTCCCAAAAAAGTTGGATCCAAAGAGGAACATACCAAGACAGATCATAATTACATTACCCAAGATTAAAAATAAGGAGAGAATCTTACAAGCAGCAAGAGAAAAGGAGACAGTTACCTACAAAGGAATTCCCATAAGACTGTCAGGGGATTTCTCAAAGGAGACCTTCCAAGCAAGAAGGGGCTGGAGAGAAGTATTTCAAATCATGAAAAGCAAGGACCTACATCCAAGAATACTCTATCCAGCAAATCTATCATTTAGAATGGAAGAACAGATAAAGTGCTTCTCAGATAAGGTCAAGTTCAAGGAGTTTATCAACACCCAGCCTTTATTATATGAAATGTTAAAGGGATTTATATAAGGCATGGAGGGATATCAACAGGGGAGTGGTAGGGGGAGAGAGGGGGAAAAGGTACAGAGAATAAGTAGTATAGATGGTAGGTAGAAAACAGACAGGGGAGGTTAAGAATAGTATAGGAAGTGTAGAAACCAAAGAACTTATGTGTATGACCTATGGACAAAAACTAAAGGGCAGGGAAGAGGGGAGGTGGGGGTGGAGGGGAAGAAAGGGAGAAAAATGGGTCAACTGTAATAGCATAATCAATAAAATATATTTAAAAAAAAGAAGGGCAAAAACATAGACAGGCATGGAGGTACAGAGACATGGACAGATGGTCCCACATCCACCTGTGATGGATAAAAATCAGGAGAGATACCTCAGGAGCAAAGGATCCCAGGCCCACACCAGACAACCCAGCCTAGAGGTCCAGTGCCAAGAAGATACATCTCTATAACTTTTGGCTGTAAAAACCAGTGGAGGTTGGAGTAGTGGAGGAAACTGCAGGATTCTCAAGAATCTCCTCTTAAAGGGCTTGCCTACAGACTTAAACCTTATGCAGACTAACCCCTTCTTGGCTTCAGCACCCAGTCAGCAGCTGGAAGGGTACCAGGGGCATACAGGGAGAAACTGAAGTATCTGACATCAGTTAGTGCCAGGGAACAGCATCATCCTGGACAAAACTCCAGAGGCCAGGCAGCCTCATTGTCCCCTTTCTGAGTCTACACCTACACAGAGCCACAAAGCAGCGACACCATATCTGAGACTCCACCAACCTAGTTCACACAGGTGGCCCTGTCTTGAGGATTACCTAAGGCTCTGCCCCATCCAACTTACCAGTGTGCTTTTCTACAATAGGCCACACTACTAAGACAAGGAGTCAGAACAGCTCTACCTAATACATAGAAACAAATGCAGGGAGATTGCCAAAGTGAGGAGTCAAAGAAATAGGGCCCAAATGAAAAAACAGAAAGAAAAAAACTCCAAAAAACTAATCAAAAGGATATAAGCAATCTGTCAGATGCAGAGTTCAAAACACAAGTTATTAGGACACTCAAGGAACTCAGCGGGTACTTCAACAGCATAAAAAAGACCTAGATAGGAATAAAGGTTACAGTAAGTGAAATTAAAAAAAAATGAAAAAAGGGAAAACACTAAGTGAAATAATGGGAACCAAGAGTAAAGTGAATGAAATCGAGAATTAAATCAATGATTTGGAACGTAAGGGAAAAAAATTCAATCAGAACAGCAAGAAGAAAAAAGATTTGAGCAAAACAATGGTAGAAAGGAGCTTTTGGGACAACTTCAAATGTAACAACATCCAAATCATAGAGATGCCAGAAGGAGAAGAAAAAGCAAGAAATTGAAAAATTACTTGAAAAAAATAATGAAAGAAAACTTCCCTAATTTGGTGAAGGAAATAGACATACAAGTACAGGAAGCTGAGGGAGTCCCAAACAAGATGGACACAAAGAGGACCACATTAAGACACATCATAATTAAAATGCCAAAGTTGAAAGATAAAGAGAGAATCTAAAAGCAGCAAGAGGAAAACAGATAGTTACCTGCAAAGGAATTCCCATAAGTCAGCTGATTTCTCAAAAGAAATGTTGTAGGCTAGAGGGACTGGCAAGAAGTATTAAAAGTGATGAAAATCAAGGACCTACAACCTAGATGACTCTATCCAGCAAAGCTATCATTTAGAATGGAAAGGCAGATAAAGTGCTTCCCAGGCAAGGTAAAGCTAAAGGAGTTCATCATCACCAAGTCATTATTATATGAAATGTTAAATGGATTTATTTAAGAAAAACAAGAAGATTCAAACTATGAGCATTAAAATGGCAATAAATTCACAACTATCAACAATGAACCTAAAAAAACAAATTAAGCAAACAGAACAGAAACAGAATCATAGATATGGAGATCATTTGGACGGTTATTAGTTGGGAGGGAGAAGAGGGAAAAATGAGAAAGGTAAAGGATTAGGAAGTACAAATTGGTAGGTATAGAATAGACAGGGGGATGTTAAGAACAGTTTAGGAAATGGAGTAGCCATAGACATGAACTGGGGAGGGGAGATTGCCAGAGGGAATGCGGGGTACTGGTTGGAGGGAGACAAAGGGGAAAAAATTGGGACAACTCTAATAGCATAATCAATAAGTATATTTTTAAATGTTATATCCAACATTTAATCAAAGCATATCTAAGTGACCATTGTGAGTTTTGTGCAGGAGAAGAGACCAACTTGAAAAGAACATTGAGTGTTGGCATTTCCTGCGATATGACAAGTTGGGAAGATCTCAAACTTCTTTTAGGTTGTTCTTTATTGGAATCATATTCACAAATTTGAGGATAATATGGATACATTTGTCTTATAATTTTAACCTTTAAAATTATAAAGGTACACATATCATAAAGGTACACAATGATTATCACTACTGATCCAGATCTACTCTAAGATTTTCCAACAATCACTTAAATGCAAGTCCTAGGTCATGTCTCATTTCTCTGTGTTTCTGAATCTTAGTCCCCAAAGCCCAAAATTTTTCAAAAAATTGTGTTCATGGCTGATAATGCCCAGTGACAAAAAAGGAAATAGCTGCATCTACACAGTGGCATGGGGTAACTTATGTAAATTACTGGTGTCTCACCATCACACCAGTTGAGTGACATCTGAGGATACCTGAAGCCATCCATGCAGGAAGGCAAAACATGTGCTGTAAAGAAAACTTGGGCAGCCCAGCTGTTGTAGCTCAGTGGATTGAGCGCAGGCTGGGAACCAGAGGGTCCTGGTTCGATTCCCAGCCGGGGGCACATGCCTGGGTTGCAGGCCAGGTCACCAGTGAGGGCCATGTGAGAGGCAGCCATACATTGCTCTTTCTCCTTCCCTTCTTCTCTATCTAAAAATAAATAAATAAAATCTTAAAAAGTTGGGCATCTAACAAATCCTATCTACATGCCCGTAGAGTTTCAAAATGAGGGAGAGTAAAGTTCTGATTGAGGCATTAAACCTTAATGAAATGGCTAAAGCTGGTGTATGCAGTGAATGTCTGTGCCCTTTCCTCAAGTTTGTAACCCATAATGTGATGGTATTAGAAAACAGGGTCTTTGGGAGGTATTTAGGTGACAGGGTGAAGCCCCATGAATGGGATTGGTGGCCTTATAAAAGAGACTCCAAAGAGCTCACTCACCCCTTCTGTCACATGAGGATGCAGTGAGAAGACGCCTGTCTAGGAAGCAGAAAGAGGGTCCTTTTCAGACACCGAATCTTCTAGAACCTTGATCTTGGACCTCCCAGCCTCTAGAAGTACAAGAAATAAATGATTGTTGTTCAAACCACCCCACCTATGGCATTGTTATAGCAACCTGAATGGACCAAGTTAGTGTTAAAACCCCTGGGGAACACCCTAGCTGGAGTCCCATCCCCAGGAGTCCATAACCTGTTTCCCTCCCCTGGACATTTTGGGAGGTTTCTATTTTAAAGCCCAAACCTCAGACTTCAAGGCCTTCAACTACTTTATATTTCCTGGGGCAGCCCTACGCCAGCTGTACCATTCATACTACTGCATGTTCAGGATCTCTAGCAATTGCTCAGCTGATCTTTACCCAGCACAAGTGGGCTTATTTACATACACAAAGCTCTGTTTTCTCTTATCATAATGCTTGCTGCTGCTTTCTGGCCTCCCCAAGTCTGCTTCAAGTAATTCTTGATGTCACCTTCCTTTTTCAGGTCTCCCTCTGAGCCCTGCCCCTTGGACTGTTTGGAAAACATTAGCCTCCTTCCATCCTGTTTTAATATGTGCACGCTTTCCAGCTCCTTAGGTCACCAAGAGAAGTAGGTGGGGGAAGGAAGCGGCTTGTTTGTTTTTCATTGCGGGGCCTAGGTCTGGTCCCTTTGGAAACAGATGAAAATTTTTCACAGTCACTGGATCAGCCCGTTTGGCCTCAGATAAACCTCACTGCATCTGAGAAATAAGCCTTTTCTTCATTTTTTTAAAAAGTTTCATTTTCTTTTCTGTGGTCAGCGTTGTTTAGCTTCATTTTCTTCTCTTTATTCCTCTTTGCTTTTATCCCTTCTCTGTAGCTCTGCTGCCAGCCGCTGCCAAGTTTCTTTATCATCTGTCCCTACAGCCAGCTTAACTTTCTGAGCCAACGGTGTCAAAGCAGAATGCATATGGGTGCTGTCAGTCTCACACGGTGTGACTTAGAATTAATTTCTGATGCCTAGCAGAGTAAAATTTGGGTGGCCCTGAAATCTCTAAATTGAAGTGCTCTCCCCTAACTCTGTATTCACTCTTCTGCTATTTTAGCTGACCTCGGGGTCAGCCTAGGGGGAAGGAGTGCCTTTTGCCTTTTTCCCAGCTAGGTCTTGGGCCTGCCTGTGCCTTCCAGCCTCACCTATTGTCAACTCTTGCTAATCCCTTGCTTCTATCCCCTCAGCCACTATTTACTCTGGCTCTGTCCTCAACCAGAGGCTATCTTCAAACCCCAAAGCAGCAGTCTCATCAGCAAATTCTCCAGCACTGCCTCTGCACACCGTAACTGGCTCTCATATCCTCTGGGACCAGCACGAGCTTGGGCAAAGTCCTCTGAACACTGCATTCACCCTAGCCAGGTGCTCAAACCAACCCAGCCAGTGCGCTTTGCCCTCATGAATGAGACTGTGTGGCTCAAGCTCACTCTCCCCACAGATGACCCCCGTATTGATGCCTCAAGCCAAAGCCCAGGTCTCATCTTTGCATCTGATCTAGAACCTGTGTATTCTCTGGGCTGAATTCACTTTTCTCGAGATACTAGCTGGCAACCTGTTTATTTCTGCTCTAACCTTAATCTCTCTTTGAAATGCATCCTCTCAGTTCCCTTTACAACACAACACAATCCAGCTCGGGACAGAACAGATTCCAGGAACCTCTATTTCATTGTTGTTGACGAACTAGTTAGCTAGCTTTTTAGTAGGATACACTTGTGTCACTATGACTTTGGAAGATGTTTTGTCTCCTCACAGATCAAACCGGACTTGAGTACAGTTAGTATTTATTGACAACTCACTGTTTGCTAGTCGCTGGCCTCATAATCCAGTACTCGTTTAACCTTTGCAATGTCCATATGAGGGAGATACTGTTTTAACCCCACATTCTCCGGAAGAGCATTAGACTTGGAGAGAATAAGTCGTGTCCCTTGGGTCAGCCAGATAATCAGTGATAGAGTTGAGATTTGGACACAAGAGTTCTTGCTTTTATCCAGGGTTACACTTAGTACTGTCTGCCCTGAAATGCCTGCTCCTTATCCTTTACAGCCTTTTAAGTTCCATTTAGGTATCAGTTTCCCAGGAGATAATTATTTTACTCATTCACCAAAGATTTTCTGAGCACTTAGTAAGTGGCAATGACTGTACTAAGCCCTGGGGACATATGCATTAACTAAAGAGGAGGAGCCACTCAGCAACAGCTGTGCTCAGGTATAGATGTGCCTGTCCTAGTTTAAGAGGCACCATGTTCCCCTTCAGGAGCTGTTTAGTGTCTGGAGAAAAGTTAGGCCCCTCCAAGGCAGACTCCAAACACAGATGGCTATATTGTTCTCTGTGGCTAGGTTACTCAGCACAATTTCTACATCGGTCATGAATGGGGCATTTTAAATTAATCCACTGAGAATATGGAATGTCAGAATGAGAAAGAACAATTGAGGTTATCTGATTTAGTGGTCTTGCTTTAGAACTGAAAAAATAAATAAATAACATGCTGAGGAGTTAACTTTTTCAAGATGACGTGGATGTGTAGTGAAAGGAGCGTTGCTTAAATACAGTTGTCCCAACTCCCCTCCAGTGCACTCACGCAGACACCACAGAGTCTCCTGGGGAAAGGGTGGGGTACTTGTTGAAGCCCAAATTTCCCATGGCTTACAGGCAAAAATCTCATGACCGTGGATCAGTTTCTCAGAATAAAGCTCCTTCATTTAAGCTGCTGCCCATGAAACATTTCTTCTAGAGTTATTTTTTTTCTTAAAGTGGTATCTAAAAATTAGGCAATGATAACTATGTAGATTTGTAGGTCTAGCAGCACACGCTATGACTGCTTGCGTGTCATGGTGTGTGGTCTTAGTACTGTCCCTGGCATAAGCAGGAAAAACCAGGAAACCTAGAGAACTCCTTCATTCTTATGGAGCCTGCTTATTAATCAACACCGCCACCAGTTTCTGTCTCTTTTCCAGACCCATTTATTCATACTTGTCTAGGCCACATTCTTGGGTTTTCTTTGCCACTGGGGATATTAGGTTAGCATGACTCAGTTCCACATACTTGCCACATTCTCCTCTTATCAGTTTACCACTTTTGCAGTTTATCCTGACATTTAAGGGTATAATCATCTCCTCGCCTCCACCACCGCACCCCTTGCAGTGTGAAGTTATTTGCTTTGTTTTTTTCCTCTGACATGCTTGCTTTGTGCTATATTTAATTCCGGAACATTAGCATTAATATCCAGCCACACAAGTGAAGTTGCTGCTGTGCATTACTTCCACCAGGTACAGTAGGGGTTTATTCTGCTAATTCCTTTTGGGGATAGGGAAACAGATGCACACACAATAAGAAAAGGGCCTAAACTTCTCTCCACAGTATATTGAATACAAGTCTTTATAAGGAGTTTATGTGCATGATTTTATTCTTCTGCTTTTCACCTACTTTTTGCCTTTGGCTGGCACACAAAGCAACTTACAAAAAGAGAGGCTGACAAAATAAAAGAATGTTCCTCCGAAAAGAACTTGCTTTTAACATAAAAGGAAACATATATCAGCAACATAAACTATTTTTATAAAATTCCCAACTGCCTAGAACAATACCTAGTACAGAGTGGATACTCAAAAAATAATAATTAACCAGATTTGATTTTCTTCCCTTCAGCCTTGTCTCCTTTTGGCTGGATAGGAATTTAACTTATGTTGTCCAATTTTTTTTCTTTTCTTCCTTTTTAACTTCTCTTCTATGAAATCGTCTTCTCCTCCTTCTCCTCTTCTCTCTTAATGTCCGTCTCTCTTTTGAGTTGCCTTTTTTACTTGTTTAAGCGCTTAGACCACAGCAGGGTGTCCTTGTTTTAGATTCAATAAATCACTGCCCATTAGAGCAACAACAAAAAAGACATACTGAAGATTTGTTATCTAAACAAAAAAGCAACTGTTTTTTATGGTTTAACTGTTTTTTGTGAGAAAGAGGCTCATAAAAAGCAGCATTTTGTTGTTTCTCGGCCTTTCAGCTAAGATCAAGTAAAAAAAGCAATATTTATTTGATTCTTAGGTGGTAAAACTTTATTTAATGAATGTGAAATATGTAAGACAGATTACAATTCTATTCAACTAATGAAATGGAGACCATTTCTGGGAGAGGAAGAAACACTGAAAAGTAACAGAAAAAGGTGAGAAAAAGAGAGAAGCAGGATGAGAGGAAAGTGGGCTTGAGGCTGAAAAATTCATGGAAAGCTAATGACTTAACAAGAGAGGAGCTCTGGGTGTATCCTCACGGCTCTTTCTGCAGAAATTTCATGTGGAGAACGGGACAAATGGGGAGCGTGGTGTTCCTCCCTGATCACATCCACTGGGAACACAGGGGCTGTTGTCTTCTTAATGCCCCAGATCCTATCTATGAATCTTACTTCATCCTCTTGGTCCTTCAGCTGCTTCAAACACAAAGCTGACTGGAGCTAGATCTGGGAGGTTTCTAAGATGATGTCCAAAGTCAGAGATTATTCCTGAAGGACTTCTGCCTGATGTAAATAAGAGGTCACTCAATTAAGGGGTTTTAAGCTAATAAAAATCTATCCTCTAAAGAAAAGTCCAGCCGGAACAATAGCGTACGTGTGCAGTGACACCCAGAACGTGCCCATCCTAACCGGTCAACGCTGATGCTCTGTGTATAAATACTTGGGTGTCACTACCTACTGTGGAGGAATTGAAGATATTATTTTAGATAACATGAAGCTTTAATTCTTTTAAATACATCAGTGTAAGCGAATTAGTTTCATTCACTAATTTATTCATCTAACAAATGTTTATTGAATGTTTATTATTGTCAGGCAAGGTGTTAAGCATGGGAAATTAATTTTGAGATAAAACTGGTAGCCAGAGCTAGGGTACTTGTAGACCATTCTTAGAATATTATATTTTGTTCTGTTTTTAATAGGGGACCAATGAAGAATTTTAGACAAGGGAGTACTATAGTGAGATTTCTACTCAGAAATATTACTATGATATCCCAAATTTAGTTAAAGACTAGTCAAAATGCTGTGGGATAGTATAGGTAAGATCGATGATCACTAATTACATCTGTAGCAGAGAGACATACTTAAAAATGGAAACAGCCGAACTTGGAAACACTTTCAGTGTTGAAAATTAGAAGAGCAGAGGGGCACAGGGTGATTTCTCAGGTTCCTGAATGGGATGCAGGGGGTGCTGGATTGGTTCCAGCAGCGATCTTGTCAAGGAGGAGAGATGGCCATGAGGAGAAGAGAAGAAACAGAAAGAATATAGAGAGAGACGGAAGAAGATATGCCGCAGAGAGGATGACAGGGTGTGGTCAATGGGTTAGGAAGAGAATCTGAGGAGTACACTGAAGTTTTGCATAATGCAAAGTGGTGACTGAAAGTGTAGACTTCTTTTTGAAGACACTGAAATCGGAGACAGCATGGTATGGTTAGAAATGGGGAGGGTCTGGAGTTCAACTGATATGAAATTAAAACAGTTGTCAGTCACTTATTTGCTCTAAGATCTTAGGCAAGTTACTCAATAATTCCCAGATTTTTAAAAAATCAATAAAATCAAGATGATGTCTTGTACATATGATTGTTCTGAGTCTTAAAGGTTATAATATGGTTCCTGTCTAGCACTATGCCAGAAGATTCCTTTACTGACTCCTTTCCCTTTAGTTTTTCCCTCCCCCAGGGCACCAGCTTCTGAACTCCTGCTCAAAAAAGAGGTTGGATTAGATCAACAACCTGGTTATCCCCCCTCGTTGTATGTCTTTACCTGCAAAACAGGGGCCCCAGGTAGTCCCCTCGTGGTCTGATCCCTGCTTATCCATTTAGCCCCATCTCTCATCTGGTCATCACCTCATCTCTCATCTCGCCATCAGCTCCCCCTCCTAGGACTGCCCTCGCCTAGTTCTTTGACTGCATAACTCTTTATCAACTTTTTAAGACTTCAGTTCAGGAGCCTAGTTCTTCACGTAGATGTCCTTAGCTTGCCCCACACTCTGCAGTAATCCCCAGCATCAACCACACTAAAAGCTTTTTTTCCTTGCTGCCATACCTTTTGTAGGTTTTTCCAATCATACCTTTTGTTTGATTTTAAGCAACATTTTGGCCATCTGTTTGTGTGTTTATGTTTCTACTACACAATGGCTAGATATATTCATGAAAGCAAAATGATTTCTCAGTGCATCCTTAGTAATTTTATATAACAAATCCTCAATAAATGTGTATTTAATGAACACATGGTTTTAGTGTAAGGCCATGGTTTCCACAAATTAAGTATGCACTGCATTAAACACTTTCAAGCCACATAAACAAAGAATACTTTTAGGATAATACTTTCTTGGGGGTCTTGTGGTCAGTTGCTTACTTTGGGGCTTCATTTAGATTTGAGGTTCAATATGGGGTCCAGCACAAATAATACCCCTTTTTTATCAGAAAATCTTTTATTACAATATCATAAGCATGCAATTCTATAACATAACAATATCACACTCAAGCACACCATATAAAATTTTAGGTGACATATTCAAATTGCTGTCCATCTTGTGCGAGACATTCACGTACCCTACCAACCATACTCAAGCAAGTCTTACTTCTGCCGGACCCTGTAGATCGTGACTGTATGGGCAAGATCCAAGCCCTAAAATCACTTTACCCTAAAGGTTTGTTTTCAGCCTCAAGTTTTAATCCAGTTTGGAAGTGATAAGTAGTTTGAGAGAGAGAAGACACAATGTGGTAACTATGAACATGAACGCTGGAGCAGGACCACCCAGGTTCAAATCTCTTTCCCTGATCATTTCTAACTGAATGGTCTGGGCTACATACTGAGCCGCTCCATTATTTATCTTCTTCGTTTATAAACAAGTGTTGATAACAATGGGACATACCTCCTAAAGATGATATAAAAATTGAGCGAGTTAATACAAATGAGAATATCAGAAGAGTGCTTAGCACATAATGATAAAGCTTAGCATCTATGATATGACTTCTTTTAAGGATGTTAGTAGCTGAAGTTATACAAGTTATAGATCAGTCATGCATCTACTCAGCAGGATAAGCACCACAGGCCAACACAATTCCATGAAAGCCCCAGGGGTTTCATGAAAGCCCAGATGCTATGTAGGCAATGAAATGACCATGTTCCCTAATCATCTTTCTGTTTGAGCATCTTCCCCTCCAAACGGTCCTTTAACAAGTGCTGAAGAAAGAATGAAGGCAGGGAAGAGTGATCTAGGATAAGGCTTTTTTTCTAAACAAAAAATTTGAGAAGCCTAGATACTAGTGATATCAATCAACAAATATTCTTTAAATACCTTCTCTAGTGGAGGAACTTTTCTAGGCACAATGAGGCCAACCCCTTTTATTCGGGGCTATTTAAAAGCCCTCTAACATCATGGAAATGTCTCATGATGTTCACCCTTAAATGATCATAGTAGAACAAGGAAAAACCTGAGGCTGTTTTTCTTCCCCTGCCTTGTGCTTTTTTCCCCTAAAATAGCATCTTACCAACGTTTGTAGGTACTATGATGATAGCTGCTATATAAGTCCAGGAATAGAGAACAAGAGAAGAGGGGGAGGTAATTAATTCAATTGTATAAGACTTTCTTTAAGAAGCAGAAAAAAGGTTCCCCATAATTTTATTTCTATTTCCAAAGAGGCAGAGAAGGGTGTTATGAGAGAGAGATGTCCTCACACTCAGCCCTAGAGCACAATGCTCACTCCAAGACAGAGTCCACTTGATTTTTCCACCTGACTGTGCAAAGCAATCCAATTTCCCTACTGCTTTTTCCCTTCTATGTAAATAGCTTCTTTATAAATGGGAAAATGGAGAGCAAGTCTTTCAAACAGTTGTCATAAATTAGAATAAATTGCATTAATTCAAAATGTAAAACTAGAAGAGCCAGGAGAACATGCAACATATTTTCCCCAAATAACACTGTGAACAAGCACCAGTGTATACTTTGGGCATATGTATATCTTTCCTCTGACTGACAGCCTGAAGGATAGTCTGTGCGATTTTTGTGCTGCTGAGGTAGAAACAATCTTTATTTGGATTGAATAGCAGAGTAAACAGGAATGAATAAGAGACACAAAAGTTTACAGTACAGATGGTTTTCTGATTCATTTTGTAAAATGTGTGCCTTATCAATTAAAGGTGCACTCGCTTTGTGCTCTAATGAACTGTCCTGAAGTCTTCTCATGGCTGTGCAACAGGAAAATGAGAGAGGATCAGTGAATGTTGTCCTGGATTCAGTAATGACAAACAAGCTATAGGTAGCAGCAAAAGTTTATTTTCTCTACCTTTTATCTCCCCAAACTGACATATTATAGTATAGTTATATGTTATTAAAGAATTAAAACCCTAGCGACAAAACTTAAATGAGGGTACATATATATGCACATACACGCATTTATTGGGTGGGGGAAAGGTAAAAGATTTTGATGATTCAAGCAAAAAACTAAATGGTGTGCCAAAGCTGCTCTCCAGAGATAAAGAAAACATTGATTAAACTATAATTACACCTACCTGTATGGAGCATACACCTGTGCACCTAAGCACCTTCTTCCTAGAATTACAAGAACATTTTCCTTCCCACGCAGTCATTTGGCTCTGTTATCCGAACGAACTGCCTGCAGCAGCCTGAGGAAGGGGTGACATAAACATCCATCTTCTGTTGACAAGGCCCCCGTACCCATTCAGGGAAGCACAGGCTATTTGTGATAGGATTATCCCCAATTTTATGACAGTAATGTCAAAATGTAAAATAAAACAGCACTGACTAAATATTTACTCAGCATTTTTTAATTTAATATGATGAAGACATTGAATCGTGATTCTTCTTATAATCTGTGTCAAATAGTGCCTTTATCCCCAACATTTTTTGACCACAGGTATAGGGCAGTTAAAAGGTCGAACTGAGGGGCTCTTAAGAGATGAGTAGTCAAACACACAAGTTTGACTTCCAGGCTCGTCCTTGATTCTGCTGGCTCTTCTGCCTGCCTTGAAAAGGCCAGTTATGGCTCTCGGGGGTGCTCTAATCTGGAACAATTCCCACAAAACAATCAATGGTGTATCATCATTTCTTTCCCTTTCCCAGAGAACAGGATGCACAGAAAATAATGCACATGTAGTAAAGAGTTTGAAAGCCTAATGCACATAGGAAACTTGCTGCCTCTCCAAATCAGCACATCAGGCCACCAGATACCAGTCTCAGGCAGGAGTTAGTCATCATTTTCTTACACGAGCCATGCTCTTCTCCCAGATTGATGCATCTTCTTCCCTTCTACAGAAAGAATTAGCTGAATAAAGTAAAAATAAGTGGACTATGGGGCTGCAGATGGCTGACCAGCTGTTTCTGGGTGACTCCCCATGAATCAGTGCCTCATCTGAGCTTTAGTGCTTCCATGTTTTGGGGGCAAAATATTCTGCATTTTGGAAACTAGTTCATGGAAAATAATACAGCAAACTAACATTTATAGAAAACCACAGTAATCTTGTAACAAATGTCCTAAATTATGTATTCAAAAGCAGATCCAATTTTATCCAAGGTTCTCTGTCTGCAGAGCCTATAGGACCCTTTTTGTTGTTTATAACTCCGGCTCCTCCCAGCCCCCAACCCAAATGTCTCTTGTTTAATGATATACCGCTTTATATAACACACCTCTCAGAAGACGAAATTTCACTTTGAAGATCAGACATGGGGGTGCGGGTGAAATATATAAACAACTTCACTTTTCTGTCCCTTTGGCATTTCATCACATATATTTTCCTTTAGTTTGATGGTAAGATTAATGCTTCTTTTGAAATCCTCCTGATTCCCTTTTGAACAATATTCACTTCTCACTGGTGAAGCGCAATGTTGTGGGTATTGACAAAAGAAAAGTAGAATGGAATTTTGTATTTCAACAGCTCCCACATTCCTTAAAGTCTGACATTTCTAGCAAGGCAAGAGTTTCATTGGCTATCCCTTCCATTTTAAATTATTGTGTGATGTGAATATATCTAAGAGGATATAGTTTAATACACAAAGGAGCAGAGATACCTTCAAATGTCTATTATTGGGGGGAAGGAAGGCTTTAACGTGATAGGAGACTAAGAAATCTTCTGTGATCATTTTTATTCAATGAAAGCCATTCTTTTGGGTGGGAGAGTCAAATGCTATTAACCACACATGCTGCCTGCATACCAGCACGAGCCAGAGGAATGCAGATTTCTGTATCTGAGAGCAGCTGCTAAGTGAAATGGAACGTCCAACAGATGGCTACATTGTCATTGCTGGGGGAGGATGAGGGGGAAGCTATTTTGGTTTTTCTGTGGAGTATGTGTATGTGTATATGTGTGTTTAATAGGATGTGTTCACCACTACCTGGATCTCTGTCGTTATCAAGGGTTTTTATTCACTTGGAATCTTTGAACTAAAATAAGCCTTAGAGATCACTTGGCCATTTGACATGTAATGGAGAAAGAGAAAGAAGATCAAGGACACATTTCTCATTAGAGCCAAGACTAGAGTTCTTTCATTAGTCCATTCTACATAGAAGTCGCTCATACTATTTACTTGAGTATTGGGATTTAGCACCAACACCAAAGCTTAAGAAAAGGAAACACTGCAGCAGTTGCAGTTTCATCATTTGAAAAGTACATGTGTATTGTTTTCTTTTAAAGCCGTGTGGTGGAGTTGCCTTGCAATTCTCATGTTGGAAGAAAGAACAAAAACACTTAAGCAAAGTTATACTGGGCCTCTATTCTATGTTAGAGTTTTGAAAAAATAGGCCCAAGTTTAAATAACATGCCATAGAATATTAAAATTCTATAGTAGTTTCAGGTTCCGGAACAAGAAGTTGGATTTACAAGGAAAAGCTTTCAAAGGCCATGGTTAACGGCAAACAGAAGAGTGTTGGGGTCCTATCACGACCTGCCTGCAAAAGGTCTTCACCCCCTTCTGACGGGAGCTTCGGGTCAGTTGTACAGTCACATGGCTCACTCATTGGTTCATGGTTTTGTTTTTTTTTTCCCGAAATAGAATCAATAGAGAACAGACAAACCCACAGTTGCCAGTTTGTACAGTCTTGTGGTTTCTGTCAGGGGCTACAGACTTGAGCAGGTCTACCAGATAATGAAGGCAAACTATTTCAGTTCCTGTGGGTCCAGAGTGCCTCAGCAGAGTTCTGGTTTCAAACAAATGAATAACAAATTAAAAGATACAGTAAAATAAGGGGGTGGTTAAAATATATTAACTAAAATCAATGGAAGAGAATCGTAGTTAAAACTCCACATTCTCAGCAATAGTCGGGGATGTAGTTTGTTAATCTCTTAAAATTTATGCTAAAAGCCTTTTAACAGAAAGTCAATATATTTGGCTGGTTGAGCAAGTATATCATCCTGTACTGGGTGTTGCATTAAATATGACACAGAGGCTCCATTCCCTGTAGGAAATGAACAGAGATCTACCCAACGGAACTCTTACCTCAGGGAGACCAGACGTTTTCCCAAAACAGCCTGTGGAACCAAGCTGAGTCTCACGCTCTCCTCCTCTGCTTAGGTTCCCCACAGACGTCAGTGAGAGTCCTGGAAATGAAGCGAGATCAGAATACCAGAAGCATAGACTAATAATAGAGCAAAAATGGAGAGCAGATGGAAAATAAAGCATCTCGATAAAGTGTGACCTAATGTTATAAATTTGTTCAGGGAGAGAAAACAACAACAGCAAAGCAAAAAGGCCTGTAAGCAGACTTACTGGTGCTAAAATTATGGGATATGGCAAACCAGAAAAACACCTAGATACTTAGAAACCTTCCAGAAAAAGACTGAAGAATAACAGGAGAACAAGAAAAATCAATTTTTGCATGAGTTCAAAACACCACTAGTAAATGTGCCTAGGGGTAAAATTGACAGAAAACTAGCAGTAGTAAACTAGAAACAGATTATTAGCAGCTTCCTTTACTCATGCTCTGTGCACAATTTTATCTATTGTATCCTCATTTCTCTTCAAAACAATCTGCTGTCCATATGGCTAAGGAATGCTGGGAGAACACAGGTATAAACATTGAGCATGGTGTTGAAAATGAACTGAAGTACTGGGCCCAAAGTGAAAGTTTTAGCCTAGGGGCTTGTCACACCTATAGCGCCAAGAAATGCTCTTATGAGATACCCAGCATGGCCATTGTGTGTGTCTGCATCTCTGTCTGTGTGTGTACCTCTGTACGTACGTGGTCAAAGCCACAAAGGCTACTTTTAGATCTCAGTATGGCTGCGACATACTCAGACGAACACCCCACTTACTTTTCTGGCATGAGTAGCAAAGTCTTGAAACAAACCTCTTCAGAATTCTTACATTTTGTCATTAAAAAAAGATATTGAGAGCCACTTAATAATTAGACTTACAGATATATACTATTTTTGATAAGGAAAAAGAAGGCCCAAAGATGTCGAGATTGAGATATAACGAAAAATCCCCATTTCAGTCTTTAAATACTTGTTCTGTCTAGAAATCATCAAGCTGTTCTGTTTGGTAAACACCCTGTATTTTTTAAGAATGAGCTATTAATTGGGAAAAGTTTTAAAACAGAAATACACTTTCTTTTAATTTTTGTATTAACCACTGATGGAATTAAAAAAAAAAAAAACCCTATCTAAAAAAAATTCCCCTTTTCTGTCTCATCACTCTAATGGTTCTTGGGCTCTGTCTGTAGCACCTAAAAAAGAAATCTTGTGTCTTCAGGTGATGTTCTAGCTTCTGCCTCTTCAACCTCTTTATTCTGTCTAGCCACCATTTTTCTTTGAGTTTCAGTCTCACTCTGCCTGATCTTTTGAGCTCGATATTTCAGACCCTCCCTCACTCTCAGGGGAGCTCCCTCACCTTGTACTTCAACTTAAGTCTCCCTCTGCTCCTCACCATGTGGCTGAGGGTGAGCCCAGTCCATTCATTTCTGGGCTTCTAGATGCCCAGCCTGGAAGAGCCACAGGCCCCTGCTGCCACCTACCACCCCCAGGAGAAATATTGGACACTCAACTCTGTTTGGAAGGTCTTCAGCTGGATAGATCACAGGGAGCTATTCTAAAGAACCTATGCTACATAAATGCATGAGATTAGGGGCATATGATTTATGAAATTGTAGATATAAAAGACAACTAAAGATCATTCATTTTATAGCATAAGAAATTTGTACTCACACTCAGTCACTAATCCAGAGTTCCTATAAGTAGTGAGTGATATAATAAACATAAAATATTTTATAAGCTATATAACACTGTATGTACTGTGTGCATTAGAAAGTCAGTGTTTGTCTTCTAGGTAGGACGTTAGAGAGTCATCCTAGAATTGCTGCCATTACTCAAAATGTTTTAAATCTCCTTTTTAAAAATGTCATTTCAGGCAGTTAAGATTGTCACTGTATAGTCACATATCACTCTTATCAGTAAAGGTATTATCTAGGACTCAGACATTCTTCTCAGATTTGATCTTAAATGTCTTCAAAGACAGAACCCATGTCTGTTTTGCTCTTTGCTCCTGGTGTACTGCCTGCCACTTAGTAAACACCTAATAATTCTTTGTTCAATGATTAAAAAAAAAATCAAACCCACCCTTAGAAAATGATGATTTGCTATGATTGATAGGCAAAAGCTCTAAAGATATTTTCAAAAGACAATTTCCCAAATAAAATTACTTTTGAGCTATAGCATTGTTTCTGGATGAAGTACAAGGTTATTAATTAAGAGAGGATAACATTCATTGTATTTACACACCTGTGTTCTGGCTGACCTGTTCACATGGGTGAATTTATTTATATCTTACCTTTAAAAAAAAAAAACCCAAGGCAGATTGAAACAACAACAAAAAGAAACCCATAATAACAATAATATTAATAAAAAGCACATTACTATAATCATGTCTCAGATACGCACAGCAAAAGCAGCCCACAGGGTAGGTTCCTTATGTGTGGTTAGCTAAGGAGTGACAGTAAGTAACAAGAAATAGAGAACAAATGAGACTCACCCAGTCTCAAGCACATGTCTGCCTGCCATCTGGCCCTTCTTCCCTGTTGAGTAAAAGAGTTACTTACAGCTAGTAAGAATGCAGTCATAAGGAAACATTCCAGGGTAACGGGGGTGACAAGGTTCCCAGTTGATAATAAGTGCCCGTGAAGAAAGGCGTCGGCAGGTGTCACGAAAACCAATCATCAGTATTAGCACTAACAGGTAAAGTCAGTTTTGAGGATTCCACATGACACATAAAAGGGAGACCAGCCCTTCTCTAGTGGGCTGATGTTTAAATTTGTTTGAAGGGGAAGAAAATGAACAGAATGCTGATAGGTAAGGCATAGTAACCACAAGACAAAACTATCCACCTTTTTTCACATGTGAGTTACTCTCAGAGAGTCTAAGAGTAGTGCTTTTATAATTGTTTTAAAACACATTAGGCAAACACACACAAAAATCCAATTCACACCACAAAAGCAGTAAACTTTTCCCATATTTCAACTAGTTCCAGTTTAAAGCATCCTCACCAGGCAAGGGCTCAAGGCATACATCAGTCCTTGCTCAGAGAGTATGCTTATCTGTTCTTCACACTGCCCCTGAAACATCGGATTAAGAAAATTCAAGTAGGTCCAACTAAAAGCAAAGCAAAATGTGGTACTTCATAAAAATGAAACCAAGGAGTGTTCAGAAGAAGAAGTAAAGAGTGCTGAATTTCTCACCAGGCCGCCAGCTTGTTTATTTTGGGGCCACTCTGGTTTTGATGAGAACCAGAACATGGATGTCATTGGTGATGCGTGGCATCCACAAGAACAAAAGTTACTTTTTTTTTTTCTAGAAATAAGTGCCATAATGAAAATAAGGGAGGAGTACTTGAATTCTGAAGTGGCTGTAAATCTGAGTTGTGTTCTTTAGCTAAGGAGGTAATATCAAAGGCAGCTTCCGAAGAGAAAAATGTATGGTTCAACATCACTCCCCAAAATCTCATCCCAAGCCCTAACCCCAAGGTTGGGCTCCAGTGTAACCTCCACAGCACATCAAGAGTAAATAGTAAATTTCTAAACTGCAAATCTGATTCTGTAACTACACAGGTTAAAATGTGTGTTACTTACAGATTGAAGTCCAAAGTGTAAGCTCAAAATATGAAGATTTTTAAGAAACTGGCTTTTTCTCTTTTTTTTTCCAACCTCATCTTCTACAGCTTCTCCATGTACATCTTAAGCTCCAGGCGTAAGGAATTAATTAAGGTTCAGAATCCAGGATTTCAACATGTTCACTTATACCTCTGTTCTCTCTGAGGGACATGCGCTTTCTTTTTGCCATAATTGTCACTTTCACCCCCTAACCATGAAGACTCAAGTGCTGCCACACACAATTCTAAAAAGTACAGAATGTCTTCAACCATTTCAACTTGGCCATTTTGACTTTGAGAGCATTTTGACCCCCTGGCATGATAACCTTGAGTTTCAATGCCAAAGGGACAAAACACATGAGTGCATATTCAATTCTTCTATATTTCCATGGCTGTTTTCTATCCACCCCACAAGTTGCTTGAATAAGATTGAGTTTTAATCAGTGCAATAGCCTGCTCGGGCTGGGTGGCTTAAATAACAAACATTTATTTCCTCATGGTTCTGAAGACCAGAAGTCTATGTTCAATGTGCCAGATGATTTACTTTCTGGAGAGGCTCACTTCCTAGCTGACAGACAGCTGCCTTCTTGTTGTCCTCACTTGGTCTTTCCTGAGAACATGCACACAGGAGAAAGAGAGAAATGGGAGGTGGGGAGGTGGGGAAGTGGGGGGGGGCGAGGAGAGTGCTAGCTCTCTAGTGTTTGTTCTTTTAAGGACACTAATCCTGTCAGTTCAGCATCCTACCCTTATGACCTCATTTAACCTTAATTACTTCTTTAGAGGCACGCTCAAGGGTCGGGCTTTAGCACAGGAATTTGGGGGCACACAAACATTCAGATTACAGCAATCACTTTGTGTTTCCAATATCCAGCATAGTCCTTGCGATATCTGTAAACGTTTGTGATATGATTGAATGCTTCACTGTATGAAGGGAGAATGACTAAAACTGGTTAATTCATTAATCAACCAAAAGTACCCATTTAGTGTGCACCATGTGCAAATCTCTGTTATAAAACATGTCAATGTTCTTAAGGAATTCACAATCAAATTATCTAATTGAGAATTTAAACACAAATAAGTGCCAAATAAGTGATTCGAATAACAAGCAACCATAAAGTAGAACAAAGAGTACCAGGTTTGGAGTAAGAAAACGTGGGTTTAAAATCCCGGCCGCCACTTACCATCTACATGAACTTAGAGCAAGCAGCTTACTTTCTCTGCTTCAGTGTCCTTGACTGTGACATGGAGACATTATACCTAAATGAAAAACCAAGTGAGAGAGAGAGAGAGAGAGAGAGAGAGAGAGAGAGCAGGTGAGTGCACTTGGAAAATGCTAACACCACACCTCAAGGAAACAAAGATGTGGGCAAGCCTTCATAGGACGCTCCTTTGGCAACAGCCTTGGTACATTCCCTCTTCCCAAGTGGGAAGGGCAGCTTGTCTGCCTCCCTATAAGGCGGGCCCTGCTGCTTTAACCACATTTGTGCATGCCTAGTTATGCTCTCAAAACTCAGTGTGTTATGCTGGTGCCCCACCAGAAAAAGAAGAACTCTTGCTTATTTTCTACATTTGCTTTCTTGCACAAAAGAGAACCAGAATGCTTTAATTCTGAATCATAGAGAAGTTGTGGTAAAAAGCAGAATGAGAAATTCTTCACAAGCAAATGCCACATGCGTTACTTCAAGGCTGCATGCACTCTCACTGAAACCCTCAAGCACTAACTATGTTAAAGCTAAGGCTGAAATGGCCGAGTGATTTAAACATGGAGGACAACAGACAGTGAAAATTCTCATTAAAAATCCATGAAATATGTTACGTGTTAGCAGCAGATAAAGAATTGTCAACAATGAAATATTCCCTTTGTGGTCAGCGCCAGGAGGAAAAATTGACCTGGACCAATTGTTAATTATTGCTTCATCTTCTAATCAACAGCTATCAGATCGCATTTCTAAATCTTAAAGAAGAGTGTGATATTTGCAGAGTTTGTAAAAGCAAATGGAGTCCAGGTGGAGCTGCACAGAAAAAACAAGAAAAAATGGCTCCTCACCAGAAACAAGAGATGAGCAGAGCAGGACAGACTCCGACACCCCAGGCTCCCAGCCCCTGTGGAGAAGTAGACTGTGTGTGTGCATGGACACACACACACACACATCCACAAGACACTTATTTATTTATTTTTAAGCAGCCTCACTTCCTACTGATGCTGGCAATTGCAAAGAATTAAAGAGTGGAGAGAAAGGAATTGTGAGAAAGATTGCCCTGATTCATTCAAAGCTAGGCTCCAGAACTGACTTAGTGTTTAGTCTTTAATATCTACCAAAAGCAGCAAAACACCACAGCTATAGAAATAGACAATGAAAACTTCAATTGAAAATGTGATTCAAGTATCATAGAGTGACAGATACAGCTTTTAATGCATAGTTTATTTTTTTATCAAGTGTAAAGGTGTCAATGCATATGAAGGCTCCGCATCGAGTGTAAAGGTGCCAATGCATATAAAAAATATCCGCTTGAGTTACTAGCAAAATACTAAAGCAAAAGCAGGAAGGAGCACTCCCAGCTACAGGAAATGTAAGTCACTTGTCCATTCACTGGGCGATCACAACATGCTTTACAAATCTCTTATATCTGTCTCCAAGCTCTCCACACGGAAGTGTGCACAGGCAGAGGCATATTTTTTTCGTCTTAATCACATACCTTTTAAGATTCATAATTTGGGATGAGCAAAAGGCTCGGCAGGAGGTGGGGATGAATTAAAAACCATAAAATTGATGCTATCACTCTGATTGACATACCAGTAGTGCAGCGTACATTTCCTGTTTGTCAGGAATGAAAGGTGTTCACATTCTGTAATAATACCTAATAATGTTTTGGAAAGACAAACTGCTGTCTGACTACATTTTAGCAAGATAAATTTTTTCCCTTTCTGTCAGCATTGCAATCAGAAGCTCGATTATATATTACAACCCTCTAGAAAGGATGACCTAGATATTTAATAGCTGCAGCTATTCCAGTCCACTACCTGGACCTCCCCAGGTCTCTGATGCTATATTCTAGCTTGCCCCAAAATCACCATTACACCTTAAGACTAATTCAAGAGAGTGTCCCGGGAGCTAGCTGACCAGGACTACTATAATCAACTTAAGGGAAGAGAGCATCCTTTGCTACCTATAGCTGTCTCATCACAAAATTGGTCAACCCTCTGCTTAGAGGTTTGTCTAATCTGACAATTAACATTTTGTGCAGAGTAGTAAAGAGATTCTTGTACATAGGGATCAGGAGACCTGGATTCCTCCAGCTGCCATGTCACTCTGTAACCATAAGACAACAATGTACCTAGTCTGCATTTCAATGTCATCTCGTTGAAAACAGAGATTACTTTCATTTGTCTTGATTACTTGAAAGGGTTGTTGCAAACATAGAAGCAAAATAATAGTTGTATAACTGGCATGTATCCTCTGTCATGTAGATTCTAAATATGATTTTGTGTTCATTAAACAAAGGATTTGGGGAGTGTCGAAAGTAATTTATTTTGGGGGGGCAATTTAGCAAAAGGATAAGGAAGAATCAATGAAGTAATAGATGTTATATGACAGGACAGCATCAGAAAAATATCAGATATAGTTATAGTTGTTCAAGAATTTAGCTTATGGTGAATTTTGAGACAAAGATATAGTCTTCTTATCCCTGTCATGTTACTACTATTTACATTCCTACTGAGTATTGATTATAGGCACTACTTACCTCATGGTTTAAAATGTCCAAAGTATTATTTTGGGGAAAGGAGAATAAAAGAAAATAATGAAATAAATCAGAACATTTCAGGAGGAAAGTAGAACAGGAATGCTTGTGTTAAATATTTTAATGACACATTTTTGCATTTTAATCTCTGGGATTCTGTTATTCCCACAGAAATTTTCAAGAAAATAAAAATGTAAAATCAGTGATATAATCGCTATCTAATAATACCGAGTTGAAATATTCAGGCCCTAGAGTTTGAACAATCCTTTGTCTCCAGAATTGTGAACATAGATGTGGATGCTTCGGGAAGCCTGAAAAATTAACCCAAATGAAGGGGGCGGGGGTATTGTGTGGACGCTGCTCTTGGTAATAATGCTGCTGCACAGAGATCAAAAGTGCCTTTGAATACATTTTATTGTTGTTGTTTTTGCTAAGTCAAATAAAGGCTTTAAACAAAAACAGGTTTCAAGCCTTCTGCTTACAATTGCACTTCATGTGAGTTGACAATGCTGATTTCTGTGTAATTTTTTAAATCCATGTTTGGTAAAAAGCAAAGGCTTTTCTACTAGTCCTTCAAAGTTACTGCTGGTAAATTCAGCTCATTTGTGCACTCGCTAACAGACACAGTGCAAAGGAAATTGGAAAAAATCTTAGCAAAGTCACTTCCACTACACCCAATTGATACCTTCTAAACCTGCAGGAGTTACAATGCAACTTTTTCAGGATTTGAGTGCATTTAAATCCCGGCCTGAATGAATTTTCCATTAACTAAAAATAAAGTTAAACACAGAATGTATGGATCACGTCCTCATAATCTTCAACTGGCAGCCCCAGACTGCTGTTTCTGCAGTCGGATTAATGAAAACTGGAAGAAAAGCATTAGCAAAAGGGATCTTGATTGCTATCAGTTGAAATCTACCTACATCCCCACAGCAAAACATAATCTGGAAGAAATAGGAGGTTTCTTTTGGTTCCAGTCAATAACTTGAACATTAGGTTATACAGTATCCATCCCTCTACTTGCTAAATTCCCCAAAGGCTGTGAAAAACAAACAAACAATGTTAACTATTCAGGCAAGAGATATTTATCAGAAGGATGTAATTTGCATGGCCATATACCTCATGGCAAACTTCACATGGAAATATAGGTACAAATATGCATAAGTTGTATTTATATACTTTCTATAAAATTAGACTGGCATTAATTAAATGGCAGAAAAGGCAATGAGAGCATTGTTTGGAGAGTAGCTTATTCCAAGTTCTGATTATAACTTGCTTCCCAAAGAAGGAGCCACCCACAAGCTTAGAAGACAGATGAGAAGATCATCAGAGCAGATTTGCTGTGAACAGCTCGGTTCAGTTCTGTCCTTGCCAGACTCGGGGCCACACACACCCTCCCAAGATGCTTGAGAGGACTTACAAAAAGAGCACCCACTTCTCGCTCCAGTTTTGGCAAAGGCAGAGGGTGTTTTTTTTTTTTTTTTTTCTTCTGGGTAACTTGAAACCTGCCTGTAAAGCTGAGAACTGCCCTCAACAGCAAAATTGTCATCATCATTATTATACCTAACATCTACTGAACATTTAGTAGGTGCCAGGCATAAAATGCTTTACATTACCTCATCTTGTGTTCACAATGATCCCATGAAGTAAATACTATAATTACTCAAATTTTACAGAAGAAAAAAACCTGAGGTTAAAATTTGCCCACCCTTTTAAAGATGGTGAGTGCCATAGTAGGACTTAAATTGAGGCAATCTCCCTTTGCTAGAATCTTTACTTCTTGTAACCATTAGAGTAGCTTAATCAACTACCAAAAGAAAAGAAAAAACCTATAGGTTAGGCTTTTTAAAGTCCCACTCTACCTAAAAACTCCTCCTATTTATTTGCTAATTTTATACCTATATTCGTTTAGCCCTTGCAGAGCACCAGGAATTGTTTGAAGCACTGAGAATTCAGCAGTGAACAAGACAAATCCTCTCCCTGTGCAATCCTTATATTTTTTATTCCACACACATAGCCTCATTGATTCCTTAATATAACCATACAAGTCTTGGGCCATTCGTGTCACCCAATTTTTAGATAAGGAAGCCATTGCTCAGAGAAGTGAAGTAACTTACCTGAGGCCACAATGCTGGTAAATAGGAGAGCTAGGGTTTGCCCTGGCCTCTGACTGTTAATTCTATATTCTTATAAAAATAAGTCCTGGGGGTGGAATGTATAGCAGCAGAGGGAATACAGTCAATAATATTGGTATAACTATGTATGGTGACAGATGATTACCAAATGTTTTATAGTGATCACTTTGTAAGGAATATAAATATTGAATCACTATGCAGTACACCTGAAACTGCTGCAGTCCTGTTACCCATTCTCAGATGACTTTCAGTAGCAGGACTGAATGTTAGTAGCGTCAGGATAGGACAGAAGACCTCCTCCTCCTAATTTTTGCCTCTCCTCCCTGCCCCCCCTTTTTTTTTGCTCCTTATTTCTGTCATGCTTCAGGTACCCACTGTCTTCTGATTGTCCATATTCTCCAACTCCTGTGCCACCCACCCCCACCAAGCCCGTCCCACCCTCTCCTCCATCGCCTTATACGCAGCCCTCTGCCCCTCACTCCTCTGCATCCAACACCAGGGTCACTCAGAGTTCCCACTCTACACTTGAAAGAGCAGGCCCGACATGTTGTGAAAAATAATCAAAATGGGATTCCCTTCTATCATTATATCAGGAAAACCTGTCCCTAGCAAGTTACAAATTTTATTTTCTCAGAATTTCTTGAGTGAGTTTTCCCATGGAAACATTCTCCCATGTGGTAGTTATTGCAGGTACATCTGGGCTAAACATGTTCCTAAGGGCTGGCTAGCAGAGTTTAACATGGGTAATATGTTTTGAATTCTAATCAGCCCAGCTACAAATGACCTCTGGCAAAGACTTCCTCAGTACTATGCATTCCCTGTCTTCACTATCACTCACAATAAAGAATGGAAAGGAGTAAAAAATAAATTTTAAAAAGAAATGGTTTCTTAGAATTAAGGAGATAGAGCCAAAGGGTTATAAACACAATGTAGAAAAATGAATGATTTAAACTTATGGGTGGAGCTAGTGGAAGTTGTAGGAGGGAAAAGATAAATGTTTCTGGCTTTAGTGAATTTCAAGTCTACAGAGAAGCCTTGAATGCAAATGACATCCAAGAAGCTCCTCAGTCCAATCCTAATTTTTCCAGTAGCTTTGAGTCCTGTGAGAGTAAAGAACACATCTGATTTTGCTCAACATTGTATCAGCAGCACTTAGCACAGGGCCTGAGACATAGTAGGCACTTAATGAATGATTACTGAATGAAGGAACGTCACCCTAGACACCTCCACCACCCCCACCATCTGCTTCCCAACCAGCAAAGCTCTCTGTTGACTTGCATTCCCTAAACAAGGCAGGATTTTCACATTGAACTTTTCCTTCAGATAGTAACCTCTACCTGCATTGCCTTTCCTCCCTTCCAGACTGTTGAAATGAGATTCTTTAAGGCCACGGTCAAAAACTGTATCTGTTGGAATTCTTCTATGCTAGGTTCCCGGCCTGAATGCAGCAGCTACGTTGAGCCTTCCTGTGATGTCTCCGGGTGGGGAAAGTGGGTGCTTGGCAGACTTGGGAAAGGACTTCTTGCTCATCTCAGACCAAGGTACAGAGCATGTCCCAGCAGGAAGGGTATGATCCCTTGGGAGTCACCCACTCACTGGTGGAAATTGACTTCCCTACCCTGTTGGACCCCCACATTGTCAATTCACTCTAGGATCCTAAAAATTAGTAGCTTGTCCTGGGTCTGAGAAAGAAACAATTCTGTTTTCTCCTAAGCACACGTTGTCACTTTCCCCATAGCTGTTAAAGATTCTTTAAGAGAAAAGGACCTGTACTAGTCACCTTAGCTTCTGGCTTGCCCAAGGGTTTACTGAACTGACTTCAGAAAGGAAACATATTTTTTTTCACCTCAAAAGGTAAATAATCCCAAATCCAAATTTACCTGGACAAATCAGAAAATGACTATATAACACCAATTTCTTTTCTTTTCTTTTTTGAGATTATCACACATTGTATTCAAGAAAAGAAATTTTACAGATTTACCATGCTACTGCTAAAAGCTTCTCTTTCTGATTAGTTGAACATCTTTAGAATTTGAATTTATAAACTTATTCTGAGATATTGTTTTCTACAAAGGATTGGGAACTTTTAAATATAATAATGATTAAACCATTCATAGTCATACTTACTATGTGCAAAGTACAATAGCAGATACTATTAAAAGTTGACTTCTCATTTTGAGCCTCAACTCAGCCCTGCCTGAGACCGCTGTAAACAGTTGCTTGCCTGCAGAGGCAAATGACATTGAAGTCCATCATCCACTGTCTGCCACACCACATATCCTGCTGGCACGGGACTGGTTGTGTCCACTCAGGGGAAGTTGCACCTTTTTCTTAATTCTCAAAACATACTTCCTTGGCCTGCCCCTTTTCCCATGCATACCTCTTAAGCTGCATTGGGCCATCTGTAATTTTTCCCTTTCCAGAGTCACCGCTGTCCAGCTGAACATCCCGATGGTTGCGTAAAGAGGCTAGAAAAGAGGGAAAAGGGCACACCATGTGATTTCCCAAGGGCCAATATTTCCCAAGAGATGATTCTGGCTAGAGAGACACAAAAACAAACTATCTAACTCCAGCAAATATCCTGTCCAAATTCCCTTTTCATAACACAATGTAACTGTATTCAATACAAAGCAAGTAGAGTGAGAATTGAATGTGAATTACAGGGCAAAATTTTAGTTGTGATACATGAGTTAAACAGAAAAATAATCGAGACCACTTTCTTTATGTTATTGTCAACAGTTTTACCAAATAGGTCATTTATTTGGAAAGGTGGCACCTCTTTGAAATTAGCTTTCAACTTCTCGTAAAAGTTCAGATTGTTCCTATACTCTTAGTCAACTAACAGATTATTTTTATTGCTACAAGCCATCCATGTAGGTTTTTGAGAACATGCCATTAATCATAATTAAATTGTGTAGGTTAAAAAGTCTCTAATACCTGCAAAAAATAAAACACAGCTGTAAAAATGTTTATCAACCAGTAAAAAGTTGTGTGGATTTTCTGTAAAACCAGCAGTTGGAAATGATAAAATTTATATTTTATCCTTATACGAATCTTCATAGGTTTACCTAAAAGAGAGGAATAAAGTCAATTACTTTACTATTTCAAATAGATTTTGCCTTTAGCAAGTGTACAAATCACAATGGAATTGTACCTTTGAGCTTTTTAATTGTGACAACTCTGAGATATTACTTGGTAAAGCAGATCATGCTGCTCAAATTACCTCTCCAATCTATTCTCAAACAGAATCCTGCTCCTGTTCCCAAGGCAGAGGGAGCACCCAGAGTTGTGTTTCTGTCAGCTCCTGCTATGGATTGATTTTGCAGCCCCCTCCCCCAACTGTCTGTTGAAGCCCTTATCCACAATGTGACTATATCTGGAAATAGGAAATAGGACTTTCAAAAAGGTAGTTAACATTAATAAGGTTGTAAGGGTGGGAGCCTGATCCAATAGAACTGGTGCCTAAATAACTGGTGATAACGAAGCGACATCAGAACTCTTTGCCATCTGTAAGCCAGGATGAGAACTTTCATGCAAACTTGACCCTGCTAGTACCCTGACCTTGGACTCCCAGCCTCCAAAACTGCTGGAAAACACATTTCTGTTGTTTAAGCCACACAGCCTGTGATATTTGTTATGGCAGCCTGAATTGACTGATATAGCCCCTTAAGCAGCCTAACTAAAACTAATAATAATTATTATTTTTCCAGCAAATAAATAAAAAGAAATATTTTAGATTTTTAAAATATTGTAAATTTTATACAAAAACTATGAATAAAATCATCCTTAAAAATGGAATTCTTTTTGTTTATCTGTAATAAACTTTCAACCATAGCTTCCAAAGAAATAGCCTCACTTCTGCCTATAAGATTGTTGCTCTGGAATGTCTCTTACTTGGATGTCCCAGAGCCACCACTGCCAAAGCTCCAACACAAATGCTGCTGAATCCCTTACACTTTCCACATTTCCTGCTCTATCCTCTCTCTTCTACTTTATCACAATACTTAATTTTAAAATGGCTGTGTTATTTATCATATCACCTGGCAATTCCATGACTTGGGCACGTGCCTATCTCATCACTAGAAGACACACATACTAGGAGCAAGGTTCATATTCTCCTCTTGGATTTGCACAATGTTCACTACAATCTTTTGCCAGTGGTGAGTATATATTCAGTAAATGTGTGAAAGAATGTATGAACTATTGATGGATGGATGAATGAATGAAGAAATGGATGAATAATTTATTAATGAAAAAGTTAATGTGTTTACCATTTTGCTATATCCATGACATCCAGGAGAAATAGCACCCCAACATAATCCTCCCCTTGATTAACATTTATGAAAGAAAGAGAACTAATAAAAAAGGAAAATGGAGTAGCTCTTAATTGCAATGCTTACTATTGTTTAGACATAGTACCCTTGTTATCTTTAATCTTTACTACCATGAGAGTTAAGTTTCACTACCCCCATTTTTCTGACAAGAAAACTGAGGCTCTGTGAGATTAATTAACACTTCTACATCTGTACAGCTACTAAAAAACAAAGTTACAATTTGACACTAAAATCTGGGCTAAATCCCACATATTATGTTACCTTTCTTTCTCTGTGAACTTCTCTTAACTTTTTGCTTTAGCATTTTGGTCAAAAGAGAGGTAAAAAATATTTTCTGAAGCCATTTAATATGGCCATTTTACTGTGCCAATTTGGAGGATGAGGCAGGGTGTTCACTATTTCCCAGTATTTTTCATTTTCCTGCCACTCTAAGACAACAACCCCAGGGTCGCCTCTGTCAGAATTACTCTAACTACCTTAGTCACAGTACCATACATACCAGTTAGATTTTGATGTATCAAAGGGCTCCAGAGAAGCAAAGAACAAGAGTCAGTTTCCTTCCAGTATGATCTCATCCATATTGCTACTCCCCAAAATATAAAGCTTAGGGGGAGAACATAGCTTGAAATGTTATGTTTGGTTAAGTTTGAGTTACAATTCAGTTCTGTCATTCATTACCTATCTATATTTAAATAATCTGTCTCAGTTTCTCTATTAAACAATGTTCTTGAACTCAAACATATCTGAACGCATGGCAAAGGCTGAGAACACAGACTCATTAAGGATTAATTGCATGAGGGATGGAAAAAAGCCCCTTGTTCAATGTAGCAGACTGACTAAAAGTTAACAATCACACTACTTCCTCCTAGGCACTCAAGAACTACATTTCCCAGTATCCTTTGTAATTAAACTGGTGCCATATCAGGGAAGTAATGTTCAGCACTTCCAGTTATGCACATAAATTGCATCATGGGATCTTACTCTCTTTTTGCTGCTCAACCAGCTAAATACAAATGTTATAGCAGTGGACACTGAAGAAGCCTTAGAAGGTGACCCCACCACAAAATAGAAGAACTGGGACTCCAGGATCATGGAATGGGAAGCTGCCTGCCACACAGAATGTAATATTAGCCAGAAAACAAACCTTTACTGGGTAAAATTACTAAGATCCCAGGGCTGTTTGTTATAGCACCTGGCACTAATAACCTGACTCATACAGCCTCTCAAAAGTCATCAAATTCAAGACTAGGGAAAAAAAAATCATCAAAAAAAAAAGGGGGTGATTTGTGTTATTCCATGACTGATGAGCACTGCTTAGCATATTCTTGGGACTACTTCCCCCTCTCCCCCCGCAACTCTCCTACACTTCAGCTGGTACTAAGGCCCACCTCAGGAAGGCCCTTGTCAGTAGAGTCTCCACAGGACACTGGAAATGCAAAGTGGTATTGCTTTGTGGTCCGCAGAACAGAAGGAAGGTGGGGAATATTTCCCCACTTTGACAAGAAAATGTTTGGAGAGCAGACGGAGCATAACATGTCAGAGGTAGAGAATGCCACACTAGTTACCTAGGGTGCAAACAGCCCAGTCAGAAGTGAGAGGAGACCATAGAAAACTGCAATCTCAAGAAAGGTTCAGCACCCCTACAGACACCCCCATAGTGAGGTAGGACAGAATTGAAATGAAAGAGCTCAGGTTTTAGTACCCGTTCTTTTTCCCCCTCACTTGTTTCCCTTTTATGTGAACTGCTCTCATTAAAAGCATCCCAACTTTCCGATTAATGCCTTTGAGTTGCACAAAGATTTTACACTTCCCTGTAAAGGAGAATGTTGGAATTACACGTTCAGTGAGGGACACGCTGAGAGTTGCTGTCCATCCTCCAGTGAACTGCAGGATAATCCTGTTAACCTTCCTAACAGGAGGTCATTAGACAATTTTGAAAGCTGTTTCCTTTCACATCAGAACTGCATGCGAAATCTGATCCAGTGTTTTTAATATAAGCTGTTCAGCTGTACAGACAGCCCTTCATATGTTTTAGAGGGCCTTTTCTCATTCTTCCCTTGGCTACTGAGTGCTTTTAGCTTTTCAGTTTAGGTGTTGTCCTATGGTTTTTGTCTCTGCGATTTTAACATCTAACACATTTTCTTCTAGTAGTACAGCCCCTTTTATTCCCTTTCCATTTGATGCTTTGTTTATCACTTGTGCCAACCTATGTTTCAATCAAGATATCACCTTCCCGTGCATGTATTTCAAAATTTGTTGTACTTGATATTTTGTTCTCATTGCTGTTTAGTTGTTTTCATGAAACTCTTCATTTCCATTAAACCTAATTTATTTCCGTATTTCACTTTTTATCTTTTTTATCTCCAAAGACATTTACCATCCAGTTTTCTTCCTCCCTCCCTTCCTTCCTCCCTTCCTGCTTTCCTTCCTTCATTCCTTCCTTTCTGCCTTCTCTTTTATTTTTTAACAAAGTATGCTAATAGCCACGTGATGTCAGAACTTGTGCCTGAATACATTTTTAAGAACAAACAAGTTTTCCATTTTTATCTTCTTGATCATGTAGGCCTTTCATTCAACTTGAAATTTTGATTTCCTTTCTCTAGGAGCACTAATTTTTTACCTCCAGAACAGGGAAAACTTACATTTTTAACCACATTTAAGAAATTGGGAAAAACTAAAATGTACTTCTGGTGGTTTAAATAACACAAAATGGATTCCTCATCTCTGGGAAAGATTCCATAATAAAACCCTATCACTGAATCAGCAATGCAAACATCAATAAAGTTAGTTTTCAGGAGTGTCAAGTTAGGGACTTGACTTTTTTAAGAAATGTCTTTGCAAAACATGGGCCTAGTTATCATTGGATGAAGGACACTGATTTAATCTCCAGGGGTGACTGAACCCCGTGTCTGGGGTTCTTCCAAACATTTAAAGTCATTTCCAAATGTTTTTGATGCAGCACAACCCAAAAAGGATTTTGGCAAGTGTGTTTTCCCTTCATTTTAAAACCCATGCGTATTTCAAGGGAAATGCAATCCATATGTCTTTGATTCATTTACACTTAAATCATCTAAATGCCATTGTGCAAGAGCTATTTGATGTACAAGAAGCCTGTGAGCCTGTTTTATAAGCCTTTTTAAGCCTTATTTATTTGAATCAGAAAGTCATGTTTTGCCGGCCCTAAACAGAACTTGAACTGGGAAAGGCTCAAGTTCACTTCTAAACTGAAAACCCGCAAAGTTTTGCGTGGCTTCTGTACTTAGCAATATGTTTCCCTTTGCCCAAAGCTCACAAACACCCAGCATTTCTCTTCTCTGTCTCACATGTAGTGAGAACAGGGTAAATCAATTTTTGAATCACATTTTACTTGTAAAATTCACATTTTGAACCTCAGTTCTCTCCCAGGCACTGCCAGAAGTTAAAATAGCAACACTTGAAAATTAGGCTTTTGCTCTAAAAGGGCAAAACAGTCTATAAAGTACATAAATTACTGCTTCTGTACATTTATTTGTTTGACAGGTTTAAGATATAAGTGTGGCTTACATATGGATTTCCAGGATGCCAGATTGGATGCTCCACGAGCTACAGTCACAAATGTAACCTCTTTTTTTAAGACTTATGTTTGGGAGAATAGAATTGGAACAATCTTGCTGTTCTGCACAAATCTAATTGCTGTGTCAAAACAGCAATGGGATATGATGAACATTTGCATTTTTCTCATTTACTGGCCTTTTCTATGGCTTTAATCATACTTGCATTCATGGTCAAGAAGAAAGTGTGTTAAACTATTTTCCCCCTCGCCTCCTGACACTTTAAAAATTTCTGATGAGTTACAAACTAATACTTTTGAGACTAAAAATGTGAACCTCTGATCAGGTGTTTTGAGATACTCAAATGATTAACATGGGTTGCTATGGGCATAGAAACATGTCTTGAGAATGGATGAGTCTTTCTCAAGCAAAAGTACTAATTATCTTCAAATGTGTGATTCCTTTGTTTTTATTTAGACACGTCTTTGAGGTTGCATTTTAGTGAGAAGGAAGAAGCAATGATGGTGTGATTGTCTGAAGAGAAGCTATACTGTAAATTTGCATTCGAATCTCAGGGAGTGGAGATGAATATAAAGAGAAAGAAATCCAGGTGAACCTAATTATTCCTTATGTGTTCTCTGTAGTTCACTTGTGTGATAGACTATCATATTTGTATAATCAAACGGATTATAAAATTTAAGATTGGAAAAAAGAATTTGGGCGTTAAACCTAGTAAACAATTATGCTGAGATAATTAGATAGTAGAAAATGTTGGATTTAGCTCTTTTTCATAGTTTTTCTTAACTACCAAGCCGTCATGATTCTCTGAAGGCAGAAATTATTAGTATTCTATTCTTAGAAGAATGGCGCACAACCAGCAATGAATTAAAGTTTCAAAAAGTATGACAAAAGCGTATACATTGACCTATCCACATATTTTCTTTTTAAAAAATAGATAGATTTTCCTATTAAAATTTTTATATAACAAAGTTCTAAAATCTAAATTAAAGTCAGGAAATACATTAGTTTAATAATTTAGCAGAAAAATCATAACTCAGCCATATTTTTAAGTATCAATTTAAAACACAAAGCAAAAACTTGAGTTTTTATGATTTTGCTGCCAGAAATCACCAAATTGAACTAGAGGACATTGATTAGGATTATGCAATAGGTTAATAACTCTGACTTTACTCAGAACAACTAGTGTTACATTGCAGAATTCTCTCCCGGTACTTACGAGATTTAACTTGAGTTCAGGTGGACTTTTAACAATTTAAAGAAATGAAGCTCAGCAGCACTTCCTACCCCTGAACTGCTGCTCTACATACTCGTCTCTTCTTGCTCTACTTAAGTTCACCTTCACCTAGAAACACAAAGGCTTTGTCAGATCTCATCGGTCATCTTAGAATGATTTGTTCACTATCTTGAGAACCCATCTGATGTGAGGCATTATTTACCTCACCTAGGGGGTCAGGTTGGCTAGCTCTCTGTTAATGCAATAGAATTTTCAAACCTGAAGGAAACACAGCCAGCAGAGAGTGGAATGTAATCGGAACATTTGTAGTTATAAGAAGACACTACAGGCTGCAAATGTCATTAGAGTAAATTCCAACTTAGAAACTTTTAGTTTTTACTATAAATAAATAGGGAAATCTTTATAATGCTCCCTTGATGCACATATTTACCTACCACAAAACACACACATTTACATAAATCCAATATACACATACATATATACACACATGCAAACACACGCACTTCAACTCATATTCCCCTATAAGCGTGATTTTTATCCAAATAAAATTTTGAGTCTCAAATATACCCAACTGTTGAAAGCTTGCGTGGGGGGAATCCTTACAAAGGCAACCATAAAAAATTATGAAACATTTTGTACAAAGGATCAAATTGGTTCTTTTTTTATCTAAATCCATTTATTTACTCCTCATTTAAGGAGCCATACAATCTGTTATGTAATGAGTAAGAGTCAATGGTATAAAATAGGGCAGATGATCCTGCGCAGTGTTTTGAGATTCAAATATAAACATTATAAAATCTTAATTACAATCATTCTTCTTTAAATGTTTGGTTGTGAGAAAAAAAATTAAAAATTTAAGTTACTAATGTTTACCTTTATCCCAAAAGACTTTGATCTTCAAAATTGGCATTCAATGCTATGGTAGACAGAATAATGGCCCCCCAAATAATTTCATATCCTAATTTAAGGAATCTATTAATATGTTAATTTACATGGCAAAAGGAATTATACAGATATTATTAAGGATCTTGAGACAGGGAGATTATTTTGAACTGTGCAGGTGAACTGACTATAAACAGAACAGTTCTTATTGAGGTCAAAATCATAGAGAGGAAATGTGAGAATGGAGGCAGAGGCTGGAGTGATGTTCTTTGAAGGGGCATGAGCCAAAGACTCAGATTGCTTCAAGACACTGGAAAAGGCAAGGCAGTAAATTCACCCCATCAGCTTCCAGAAGGAACACAGCTCTGCTATAACCTTAATGTCAGCCTGTAAGACCCATTTTAGGTTTTTGACTTCTAGAATTATGAAAGAATAAATCAGTTTTTAAGTCACTAACTGCATAAAAATTTGTTACAGAAGCAAGAGTAAATGATTACAAATATGAAGCTCTTCCTATTTCAAATGCACTTTTGCAATAACTGTTAGCACTTGATATCCATGTATTAATTTAAAATTTTGCTATGTACCTTGCTTTAAACAAATAATATATACAAGTTTCATTTTGCAAAAGGGTACTTCATAGGACTCCCAGAACTGAACAGTTTTCCCAATTCGTATAAAAATCTGCATAACTGGCCCTGACTGGGTAGCTCAGTTGGTTAGAGGGTTGTCCTCAATACACCAAGGTTGCAGGTTCAGACCTTGGTCAGGGCACATACAAAAATCAACCAATGAATGCTTAAATAAGTAGAACAACAAGTAGATGTTTCTCTCTCTCTTTCTCTCCTTTTTACTCTCTAAAAATTGATAAATAAAAAATTTTAAAAACCTACACAATTGATTGTTCATAAAATATGATAAATTACAAGATACAAATTATCATGACAGTTTTTAGGAACATGTCAATTTGGTTGAAGGATATAGTGATATAGTGTTCATCACAACACTTTCCCCCATAATTATCTTTCATTTTTTGAAAGACCAAAGTTTAGACATTCCTATTTGTCAGTTAGCATTGTATTTTCCTTGGTTAATATGATTTAGTATTTGTATTTTATAACACTTAGTACCAAAAAGAAGTCCTGGTAGATTCCTACTCATCTTTTGCCCTAAAGGTCTGGCATTAGAATAACTGGGCCATGAAGTTCAGAGGCTTAGTGTCAGTCAATTATTTTCAGGCCAACCATCCCTACAATTGACTATTGTCACTCAAGCTTTATTCCCCATCCTCTCTTCTGTGGAAAGTTCAAGAATTTGCAACTTGATCAAGAAAGAGGAAGGACAATAAGAGGCACCACATCAGTTCTTATGGGTGATGTTTGGACAGAATTTTATGAGGGACACAACTCTCATCAAGAGATCTTCCAGAGTCAGTGACAGGAGTTCACCATCCAGAAAGGGAAATGAGCAAGAGACCTCCTGGAAAAGCAGGGGGAGCCTGAAAGGGAGCTTGCTTGTCAACATGATGCTGTACATCAGCAGTGAGGAATCTCTAGGTCATAGAGCTCTGGAGAGCAGAAGCAGTTCTGCAAGGTTTGTCTTATCTATGGTTAGCAGACTTTGGGTGCAGTTTCACAGGATATGTAAAGTAGGCACGTTCTAAATGGCTAAAAATATGCTTATGTGGTCTATATTTAAAGCAGTCAGATGTGTAAAAATTTGGAGTTTGGTGCCAGCAAGCTTTGGACTAATGATCTTAACCTGCTCTAAAGAAATAAACGACCTGGAAGCCATCTTTGGCCATTTATATGACTTTTGCTCTGTTCTTCCTTCCACTTTCTCAATTCCTCTTCTTTTTTGAACTAATCTCAGGACATACATACTACATATTCAAACTCTTCGTAGAGCACAAAATGTTTCTTTTAGTTCTTTGCTCCATTTCAAACTGGCTTTTCCCCAAAGGTGGCACTTTTCCTGCAGCACTCTTGAGTAAAGACCTTTCATTCATTCTCTTGCACCTCAGTAGCATGCAAAGGGGAGAGTGGGAGAACAGCTACCTCCAACCCTTCCTTATCTTGACCCTTTTATCCAAGAAAGTTCAGGTTTTCCCTGAAAGAGCCTTTTATGCTTATACTCTACTTCAAAAAAATTATCCTACACCAAAGGTCAGTTTACTTGTTCACAAAACATACCCACCTTTTATATATCATCTGTTGGCCTCCAGGTTACACCCGAGTATCCACTGAGGTTGTCACCTGGATCGCCGCTTTTTTCTTCATGAGTGCTTATTACCCTGAATAACTTCAATGTCCGTATGGAAGAGCTCTCCAGTACCTTTCCATATCCATCAATAACAACTTCAGTTCGAGAGAGCTTGATTTCCACTCTTCTCCCTCCCACCAATTCTTTTTTCGGTCTCCTCCTGGACCTTCCCAGGAACTAAAACTCCTTCTCACTTTGGAAATCAGAAGCTCTGCTCTTTGATCTCACCTTGCTGTCCAGCTTCCCTTCTGAAACTGCTTTCTTTACAACAGCCCTTCTACATTGCAGAGCACTTAGAACACCTTATGATTCCATGTTTTCCCTAATTGCTTCATTTCCTTCCCTACATTGATTCTCACACACCCTTAACTGCTTTGCAACTATATTCCTTTGTCACATATCTTAACCCCGGATCAATCACATACATTGTACATCCATGTACTCTGAGTCTGAGTTGGGTTGAAAAAAATAATATACTTCTGAAAACTGGGACTACTAATGTTTATACCCTCGACTTCAGCTTGCCTCTGTCCATTGCTTATAAAGGTTTTGTATATGTTTTCTTTTAGTCTCAACTCCCGTTTCCCTCAGTAACAATTCAAAATAGTTGTCAGTCCACTCAAAACCCCTAACGAACTCTCGTTGTTGTTCATCACAGTGAATGTCAATCCCTTCTTCAGAGAGAAAAACTTTCTTCAGAGAGTCTCCAGTTTAAATAAGTCTACTTCAAACCCTGCTTCCCTTGCTGTCCTGTTGACCTCCATTTATGGTCTTCAGCCATTCAGTCAGCCCAGTCAGAAAACTAAAGGAAATTTTCAACATCTTCCTCTCCCTTGCTCACTATAAGCAGGCTATCACCACATATTTTTCTTCTAAGTGTCTTTTTTTTTCCATCTAAATAGCCATTTTATTATTTGTATCCCTTCCTTGTTACTTCCCAAGTAACTCTATGCATCTTACCATTGTATCAGACACAGAACAAGTCTCCAGAAAATTTTGGTAAAGAGAGGAAGGGAGGAAGGACAAAAAAGTCAGGATTTTAGTACTTTAATTTTCTTCTTGTCAATTTTTTGTGGACATTCTTTAACATATTTTACTTATAAAAGATCTCTGGATATATAAATGGACATATATCATACTTTAAAATCTAATTGTATCTTTCTTAAGCCTTGAAAATACCCTCTAACAGTGCTGGATTAAACTTCAGAAATCAAGGAAGGCTTTCCAGAGTATAAAACATCCTATGCTGAGATTTACAATGTGGGCGGACATTGCCAAGCCGTGTAGTTGGGGAAATAGTGATCTCCAGGTCAGCTGTTGAAGGGAGGTTGTGTGTGTCTTTCCTCCCTCTGAACTCTAAAACCCCTGCCAGATAGAGTCTGTGCCTAGCCCAGCATTGTATTTTACCATAGTACCAGATACAGAACAAGTGTCCAGTAAATTTTTGTAAGAAGGACAAAGTGACAGGATTTTACTACTTTAACTTTCTTCTTGTCAATTTTTGTGGATATTATTTAAAATACTTTACTTATAAAAGACCTCTAGACTATCTATATCACTGCTACCAAAGGGCAATGGTCAAACATATCATTTATCAAAAAACAAGAGTAAAAAGAGTTATAATAACAGCGACAGCAATTTCAGAATGAGAATGAAGCAGACTCATAATTAATTTATTTTACATTTACACCATAGTAGCTAGGATCTGTATATATACATAAGATATATAAATATACATATACCATACATACAAATATATATACACACATACACACATATATATACACATATGCAAATAGCCTTCAACCTTATGCAGAAACTGAAGAATAAAAACACCTCACCCATAAATAATAAGAGAAGCCAGCAAAAAAAAATATCTCCAAGTGATTAGAATACACTCTGATTTGATTTATGTATTAATTGATTCTCTGAAATCATGTGTTCAAAGGTTAATAAAACATGCATCTTGAACTCTAGGATCTAAATTCACAGCAATAGAGAATAAGAATTATATCAGAATAAAGAGCTATGGGAAATAGAGCAGAGGGAGAATATATCTTCCTGGAAAGATTAGGAAACAATTCATTCCAGAGATGATAGCTGGATCATGAAGTAGGGATAAGCAGGATCTTAACAAGGAAAGAAGAGCAGGACAAACAGAGAAGTTTCATAAGCAATGGTTCATGGGGGGGAGTGATGGAAATGGCTGTTGAGGGCTGTGGTGTTCATTAGTGCTGTTCACCAGTCTGGTTTTCTTCTCCTTGTGCCGCAGGGTAGGCTTGCATTTCCTAGTTTCTTCTGTGGTTAGTTGGAGCCAAAATGACTCATTCTGGCCAGTGGACTGTGATCTGAAGTGGCATTTGTTATTTCTGTGCCATAATACTCAATTGCCAGCATAAGATCCTCCGTAGCTCTTCTTGCTCTTTCCTGTGGCAGGGAGACCAGCAACATTTAAGATGGTGGCTATTCCCTTAGACTAGGTCATTGAGTGACAGCAATGAACAAAGAACATCCCTGCTGATCTGAAATGACTATGTAATCTATTAAAAACAAATATTTGTTACTTTAAGACAATGAGATTTTCGAGTATTTTGTTATCACACTTTAACCTAGACCACACAAACAATCACAGAAACGACACTCTGTTTGATGGGTGTATGTAGCATATTAAATGGAGAGGTGATAAATAAGTTTGAAGGGATAAATAAGTCAATTTGTGGAGAAGCATGAATTCCATTTAGGGAGTTTGGACTTTATTTTATGGGCAAGTAGAGCTGTTAAAAGCTCTCAAACAAGGAAATGTTCTGAACAGAATTGTGCTTTAGAAAAATTAATCAAGCAGGATAGGGGGTGCCTAGGAAGCTGAAAGACACTTAGAAGCAGGGAAACAAGTTATGCTATTGTGAAAAGCCTAGAAGTCATGGGGTTTAAACTAGGGTAGTGGCAGTGGGAACCAATTTGGCAGAATTAATAGAACAGTAATTCGCAGGTCCTGGCAACTGATGAGGCCCAAGGGACTTATACATCATTCCAAGATTTTGAGCCTGAATGATTGCCATCACCACTGAAACAGTAAGCAGAGAAACAGGAACAAATTTGAGAGAAAAAGTGCAAATTTAGGTCAAGCATGAAACCCAGCTGGCAATGTCCAGCAGACAACTGGAAACAAACTGAATATATATCGAGACTCATATGGGCAGTAAAGTCATATAGGAATGAAAATGTGAAGGCAGAGGGAAAAAAAGAAAACCAGGGACAGACCTTTGTGGAATACCTATATTTAGACAACAAAACGGGAGAGACACAAAGGTGTCAAAGGAGGTATATTTTAACAAATCAGGATGAGGGAATTTCAAGAAAAATAGGTTAAGTACAGTACCAAATGTGAAGATAGATTAATAATAATGACTTAAAATAATAAAAAAAAAAAACCTATTAGATTTGGTTAGTTTTAAGGGAGCAGTTTCAGGTAATAATTACAGGATGAAGGTAATATTCAGAAGACTGAGAAGTGAGTAGGGAAAAACAAATTGAAGATGTGGTTTCTTCATACAGAATAAAAATACTTAGCAGTTAAAATGAGTAAAACTAAATTATTGCATAAGAAGACATGATATATCTCAAAAAATATTGAGAAAAATAGCAAAGTGAAAAATTATACAAACTCTATGATCACACTGATTAAACATACAAATAAAAAGGCATATATTGTTTATAAGTACATAGATATTATTCATAAAACAAACACATAAAATTAAGAAAAGTAATTACATCTGGTGGAAGTGGGAGAAGGGATGGAGAAAGATGAGCAGTACAGTTTCTTAAAAAAATAATGACAGGAGCAAAATTTTAAAAAGTGATGGAAAGAGAAAATGTAGCCTGTTTTTTAAACATGTTAAATAGTGAAAAAAGAAAAAAAGAAATAGTAGCTTGAGAAAAAAGAAACACAATGTAAATGTATACATTTGTCTTTTCAAGATACTGGGAAACTAGACAATATTTGCAACATGGCGTGATGTATCTGTCAGTAAAGACAGACATTGAAAATATGAAGATGAAAGCAAGACACCGGAACCCAGAGAGGATATGAATGAAGCATGATAGTGTAGCTGTTAGGTCCTGGGCAACGCTTCTCAGTCTAACCTCATTTGTCCTTATTTTTATCTACGTATTTTATGCTCCAGTCAACATGGGCTTCTTTCTACTGCTCCTGTAAAGCCTGCTTTTCTCATCTCTTTGACTTCTCATGGCCATCTTTTAATATTCTACTCTAAGGTCAACTAGGTCAACTATGTCATTAATCCTAATTATCTTGTCATAGTCTGCACTTTTATAACACTTTAGATTTTTTCCAGTTCTTGCCTTAATTGGTTATTATTGCTTAATTTTTTCTAACTCTGTGCATGTCTTACCTCCTTAAATTTGTCAGAATTCTTATGTACAGGCATCAAAAAGCACTTTACCTAACTTAAGTAGAGAATGGATTTATTGAAGGCTATTACATGGCTCACAGAATTGAGAGAAAATTTCACACCAATCTCAAAAAGAGGCCAACCACCTAGGGAGGGTAGCAATCATGGCCAAGGTGGATACAATAGAGGTATGAGTCCACAAGTGGCTCCACTATCCCTGTATTCTCAGCCCTGGGGTTGAGACTTTATCAACCACTCCCTGAGCAATTTTTCAACCACTCCTTGATTTTTACATAATATTCTCAATATCCTAGTTCTGGGTACAGAGCCTTGACCATATTCCATTGGACTCCAACTGCCTAGGCGGTGGGAGGAAAGAGGGCTTCTTCAACTCTGGTAATTAGTGGCAAAACAGAGATTCCTTCTAGGATTTATATAGTGAAGACTTTTCTGAAATAAAAGGGGTGTTTAGAATTTCTCCAGCAAGAAGTACAAAAAAACACCATTTAATTCCCATATTAGACTTTTTTTTTTCATTTAGGGATTGTCTAATATTTACATAATAAGTAAAATAACTAATAAAGTACATACATGGTTAATTTACATCCAATTCCAAAGAAAAATATTTGGACTAGTAAACATTTTATTATATATTGTCACTGATGGATTTCTGATTTTGGAGTTACATAAATTTATTTTCTGGTCTTAAAGAAATTATGACCCCCTTAGCTTTAGTTCCTTATCTGTAAGAGGGAAGACAATTCCCATGTCTAAGAGTAAGACCAGAAATAACATAAGTTACTTAATATGGTGTCTGGCACACAGAAAGTGCTCAATGAAATAGTAGCTATTATTTGTTTGTATTCCATTAAGGGTGAAGAAGAAAAAGGTAATGATGGTGTCCTTCCTGTGTACTTGACCATATACCAGAGAGGAAGTGCATTACCAGAGAGGCGGGCGGGGGGGTACAAAAGGGTAAAGGGGGCATAAATGGTGATAGAAGGAGACTTGACTTTGGGTGGTGAACGCACAATACAAGATACAGATGATGTATTCCAGAATTATACACCTGAAACCTGTATAATTATATTAACCAGTGTCACCTCAATAAATTCAATAAAAATAGAAAAAGAAAATGCAATTTGTGGTCAAGTACAAGGAAAATGAGCCTGACTTCCTGAATTCAAATCATAGCTATGACATATCAATAAATTAGCCAGCTGATCTTGGGCAACGTAACTAACTTTGTCACAACTCCATTTATTCATCTACAAAATGATATAACTGATGGTGATAATAATTATAATGATAATGATGATGATGATGATGATACATGTGATTTTGACAACAGAATCTCCTTCAGGATTGTTGTGAAATTTTAGTTAATGAGCATAAACTACTCTAAACAGTATTGATATTGGTACATATTAAAAAATTCATATTTATTTTAGACTGTACAAGTATGTCAATGTCATCATTAGTATCACTTGTGTTTTGTTTTAATTGTAGAGTTTCAGTGCTTTTTTCCTCAGTGGGCTTAGTCCTTCTCATTAAAAGCCATAGATGTAATACCTGACTGTCTATAGGAGAGCTAAGGATGGACTCTGTGATCACACAGCAGTTCAAATCACGCTTTCCCAGGTAAGCCTGTCTACATTAGCACAGTGAGTGAACCTCAAAGAACATTGATATTATCTCATGCATTAAAAAAGTGATAAACTATTAAGTATTTACTATATGTGCCAGACACTGTTCAAGGCCCTTGGGATACAGCAATAAACATAACTGGCAATGCCTTTGTTTTCATGGAGTTTCCAATTCTTGCACATTTGTTAAAACAACAAATTATATCCTAAATTTTGGCATAAATATTTCAGACTGCATTCCTAATAAACATATGACTTAAATATAAAGTAAGATCAATAAAATGAGTAAATTCCATAGTTTTCCACAGTGGCTGCACCTGTCTGCATTCTCACCAACAGTGTACTAGGTTCCCTTTTCCCTTCAACCTCACCAGCACTTGTTTGTTGATTTGTTTATGATGACCCTTCTGACCAGTGTGAAGTGGTATCTTATTGTGGTAAGCAAAAAAGCAAGCAAAATACAAGCAGAGACATTGAAATAAAGGACAAACTGACAGTAACCAGAAGGGAGGGTAGAGGGGATAATGGGGAGAAAAAGGGAAGGGTCATCAATGAACATGTATAAAGGACACAAGGACAAAGCCAAAGGGGATAGGATCAAGGGTGGGAGGTAGGGAGGGATGGAGTTGGGGAAAATGGTAGGGGGGTAATGAAGACAACTCTACTTGAACAATAATAAAAAAAAGAAAAAAACAATAAAATGAAACAAAAATTTCTGTAGTTTCAAAACTGAGTCCATTTTCTTAAGCTAAAACTCAGCACAGGTGACCACATCTCTCATCCTGAATCACTTTTTTTTCACTTAATCTTTGTATTACTACTCTACTGACATTTAACCTTTTTTCTGGTTTGTACTTAGTCTCTAAATGTTGGCACATCCCAAGGCTTCAACCCACTCTTTCTGTCTGTTTACAGTCACTCCTTAGTTTTTCTCATCCAATCTGTGACTCTCAAATTTATATTTTCAATTTTAACCTTTCCTGAAAGTCACATTTTTTATCAACTGCCTACTCATTATTCCCATTGAATATTTCCAGCTTCTTAAATGTAGTATAACTAAAGCAGAACTCCTAGTCCATCTCTCAATTTGTTCCTACCATTATTTCTCAGCACTGTAAGTGGCATTATAGTTTGTAGAGTTGCATTAAAAAAGCCTAGATACCATTCTTGAAAACTGCATCTCTGCTTTTCCTTATCCGATTCTCCCTTCAAAATATGCCCTGAACTCAATCTCATCTCACCACCTCCACTGTTACCACTCTGTGCCAAGTCCCCTTTGCCTACCTTCTAAACTGCTATAGACTCATAACTTACCCCGTACCTTCCACTCTCCTCCACACAGTAGCCGAGGGGAAATTTTAAAATCTCAATCATATTCATTTTATTGTTAACCTATCTAAACTCTCCCCATGATTTTCTAACATACTCAATCAAATTATAATTTCCAATTCTTGCCTTCATCGTCTAGCTATTGTCTATTTTTTCAGTCTCATTTCCTATTATTGTACATGTCCCCTTCCTTATTACATACTACAATTTGCCCAGTGTCCTTCTTACATTCCCTTGCATACAAGTCTTATACCTACCTCGATATTTTAATGCTTACTGTTCTCTTTGTGTAGAACAAAGCCTTGATCTTCCAATAGCTTGCTCCTTCATTTTACTCATGTCTGTATTCAAAGATAATGAACTTAAAAAGACTTTCCTTGACCAACGTGTCTTTGATATCTCCCTTTTCATTTCTAATTCCTTCACACTAATCTACTTTTCTTATTTTATACCTAAGAGAAACTACATTAAATTCTCTGCTAATTTGGTTTTTATTCCTGTTTTTGTCACTTGTATACAAGTTCAATCCAGGCAAGAACTCAGTGCTTAGGACATTTCTAGTACTTTGTAAGCTTTTAATAGACTTATTTAAACTGGCGAGTAAATTAATGACTTCAATTTAAAAATATGCTTTTTTTATCCAGTCAGAGAAAGGCAAATACTGTATGATTTCACTTATATGTGAAATCTAATGAACAAAATGAACTGACAAACAACACAGAAACAGAGACATGGACACATGGAACAGGCTGATAGCTGTCTGAGGGGAGAGGGCAGGACTGGATGAAAAAAGGTGAAGGGATTAATCAAAAAACATAAATGTATAACCCATAGGTACAGACAACTGGGTAGTGACTGCCAGAAAAAAAAGGGGTTAGGGATGGGTGGAAATGGGCAAAGGGGGATAATGGGGGCATCTCTCTTAGTGTCAAAAATAAAATAAAAGGAAAAGAAAAAAATTGTTTTTTTTAAGATTTTATTTATTTGTTTTTAGAGACAGGAGAAGGGAAGGAGAAAGAGCAATGTATGGTTGCCTCTCACATGACCCTCACTGGGGATCTGGCCTGCAACCCAGGCATGTGCCCCAATTGGGAATCGAACCAGGACCTTTTGGTTCCCAGCCCGCGCTCAATCCACTGAGCTACACCAGCCAGGTCGGAAAAGGAAAAAATTTCAAACATTTAAAATCTAAAATTTTATTCCTCCTTTGGAATTCAATTTTATCTTAACAATACCTTCATTTTTTTACATTTTTTATGGTAAATGTGGACATGGTTAAAAAGTATTTCGTGTATAAGTCTAATCATTTTAGTTTTAGAAACTTAAAGGTCATAAATAAACACTGAAGATCAAAGGTACATAATTGAAGCATCTAAGTAGATGTTTTCAACACAGTCCTTGCAAAACACAAAATCAGCCTACCTATTCAATCGTATGAAATACTATTTAGAATTGCTATGAAGAGTTAAATAGAATCTCACTGAATTCAGCAAGAGAAAGAAATTTGTATAGTTTAATGTCATAAGATCAAGAATACCTATTGTATGCTAAGAATTTGTGCTGGGCATCTGTGTTATATGTGGAATATAGAAGAGATGAAATGAAGTTCCTTACAACCAGAATTTATAATTCAGTTGCTACTATAAAACACACGTACAAGGACAATCCTTTGAAACACGTCTAAACTACATACAAATGAGAATACACTTGTAAAGAACTAGTCAGTATGTTAGAAGAGAGGAGGGACAAAACCAGCAAGTTATTTATTTATTTATTTATTTATTTATTTATTTACTCCTTACTCAAGGATATGTTTTGACTTTAGAGAGAAAAGAAGGAGAAGATAGAGAGAGACATCAATGTGAGAGAGAAACATTGATTGGTTTCCTCCTGCATGCACCCAGACCAGGGACTGAACCTGCAACCTTTTAGTGCATGGGACAATGCTTCAACCTACTGAGATGCCTGGCCAGAGCCCAACAAATTATTTCTTCTAGAAGGTCCAGTTTAGTCATGAAAATATAAATTCCTTTATTTTTTTTTAATTGTCAAATGAACACAGCAGTGAAGTAAGTAGCAGCAGCAGAGATAGGTGTGATTTTCCCATAAGATAAAATGATGAAGTCATGTGGAAACAAATATCAGATCATCTAACCTAAGGAGAATTCAAAAATTGTGCTCATCAGATAGCATATAGGAATCTTGGCAAGACCTTGATATAAGAAAAAGAGTTTAGATTTAATCCAATTTTCACTCAGTTTTCAAAATCAGCAAGAAAATCCCAAAGTCAGATGTAGTAAATAAGATTTGAATATCTATGGAGGCTATCTAGAGTTACAAGGATTCCTAGTAGGTAGAGGCCTAAATAACTAAATGACTCAGACCCTTTTATTGATGGCAACTAGAAAATTTGGACAAAATTACTTTTTTAATTTAAAAATAAAGGTATGTTTGAAGGCCTAGAAATCTAACCCAATAGTGGAAAATTTCAAGGCCATAATCCCAGACAGGACACAGGTCTGAAATGAGACCAGCATTCAAGGCTGCTTGACCCCTGAAGACAGCCACTGTTCCTGAGGAGGCCCCTGAGAAACTGAGGAATACTCTTACTCCCTTACGCATGCTAAGGCATATAGAGTGTACTAACCCTAAACTCAATGACTTTCATGTATGTATATACCTATTTAACCATTGCTCAGATTAAGACAATATTTTCTCACCACATAAGTTTTCTCTTAGATCTTTTCTTCTTCGCGTAACTGCTATTGTGTCTTTTATAAAAATCAATTAGTTTTACTTCATAATGGAATCTTTACAGAGTAATGAAATTATAATGAGGTCATTAGATTGGCCTCTAATCTAATATGAGCAGTCTCTGTATTAAAAGAGGGAATTTAGACAGGGGGACACATAGGGACAAGATGGCCACATTATTGGAGTGATGCATCTTCAAACTAAGGAAATCTAAGGATTTCCGGCAAATACCATAAGCTAGATGTGTCTTAGTGTAGCAAGTGGAACAAGGTCCAGAACTTGGGTTACAAGCTGAGGAGCCCCAAAACCCCCACTGACATGGCTGGGGGAAGGGGAAGCAGAGCAGGACCATTGAGAGTTACTTTGCATATTTAAAGAACTTGGCCAGTGTTTTAGTAATGTTAGTAGCTGTGCCTGCCTCACTCAGAGCAAGGGAGATGGGTGTGACTTTGACTTCTGATATAGCCGGAGGGGCTTGCTGTGCCTGCAAGAGAGCAAGAAGGTGGCTCGCCTAGTCAAGGGGTCATGCCTGCCTGGATTAACAATGGCATCCAAGAAAGGCAGAAGAAACTAGATTATTGGTATGTATAACCCTTTGCGGGAGGAGTCAGAAATGGGATTACTGAGGAAGATCCACGCTGAGATTTAAACCCAAGGGGAAGGAGAGGCAGCCACGCACTCTTAGCCATACATGGGTCTCTGCAATGCCTCTTAGAAAGAAGCAGAAAAGCAGAATGTACCAGCCATGCTGTCTTGGCCACATCCATTTGAAAGAATGCAGAAGAAACCCCACCGGCCCACCACAGGGGCCATGCAGTTTTGGATTAAAAGCAGGAGCCTTGCAGAGCATGGACGACTGGGAGAAGCCAAAATACAGAACAGAATCTTCCCAGCTAAACTACAAATGTCTATTTCTTTTCCTGAGAGACAGTACCTCTGACGGGCCTGGTTTGACAAGGGGAGGCAGTACTGTGTGTGCCCATGGGTGTTTAGTTTCAAGGGACTTTGGGACTGAAAAACAGAATTCCACCATTACTCTGAACCTGTACAATTTTTAAATAAATAGTTTCTTTCTTTTTCATAAAACTCTGGCATTGGAAGACACATTTTTTTCGGCAGCAGGCAATAGAACCCAGAGTGTTCTGTTACATTAGTTGGACTCTCCTCTACAGCTATCATAGAGAGTATGGCCTAGACAACACCTTCTAAACTCCAAAAAAATAAGAGAATAAATTTATGTTCTTTAAACCACCTAGTTTTGAGTTCTTCAGTTCAAAATGAGAAGATGCAATTTCTGTTGTTTTAAACCACCTAGGTTTTGGTACTTCAGTTCAAGATGAGAGAGTGAAGACTAAGCTAGCTGTTCAGGCATAAGTTATAAAAATACACAGAAAGGGATGGGTATTGAAGCACTAAAATTACTTGGAAACAATCCACTCAGATAACTAGAAATGGGCAGTAAAACAATGATTAAATAATTATTGATAGAACTAAAGAATCATTTCTTCTTCTACCACTAAAATATATTACTTCATAACAAACATTATTTTGGAGAATTTTGGGCAAGTGATCCTCAAATCCATGCTTCTCTTGCCTAAATCAACAAATTTCAGTCATACAGGAAAGCACAAGCTTTATACTTTGGAAGATCAAACACATTCTTAAATAATGAATATCAATAGAATCAAAAATATTATATTTATAAAGTACATTATAAAATATCACTAAAACAACATTTTTGTTTGGTAATAGCTAAAAATATTTTATCTACCACACTACTGACAAGCCAATTAATTGTCTAGTGAGCTACTGAGCTACCTGTTTAGACTCAAAATGTTTGAACTTAGAAAGAAAAAGAAGAAAAGTAGGGGAGAAGAAGTCACCTTTCATGCCAAGAATGAATTATATTCCTCTTCCCCTAACTAACAGACACACCAAGTTTGAGTTATTTTCTTCAATTACCATTTTCCAGAAAGATTTCAATCACCTTTTACAATAAACTTTATGTTTTTTATCTCTCCAGCAATAGGAAATCATCATTAAAATTTCAGAAAACAAAGAATAGTTTAATCAAGAAAACAAAGTCACCCATAATTCCATATCCACAGATGATTGCTGCTAGCTTTTGTGTGTATTTTCTGCTACCTTTAACAAATGTATCAATCATACAAATTCATTAGACAATCCTTGTCCTACTTTTTTATTTACAGGAATTATATATTTTAAAAAGCCTTTTCCAATGCTGTAAATTTGACTTGAATGAATTATATTGCATTATGTAGACATAGTATAATTTATTTACCATTTTTTCTAGTTTTGTTCCAAATGTTTTACTATTGCATTATTTGGATCTGGAATTCAGTAAAATTACCCACTTGGGATCCATAAATTTAAGAGTTAGTGGTTTTGTTTTTATTACCCTTGAAGATAAATTACGTGATAGAGTTGTATCTACTTTGAGCTTTACGTTTAAACAATCTATTTTTTAAAATATACTTTAATTTCTAAATCTTTCATAGTTTTCTCTTTCTTGGAACATAAGAGTTAGCATCTACACACATTTTTTTGCAATATTTTTCCACTTTACAATATATAACTGCTGCACTATTTCCATTTTAACATTTCAGTATATAAAATGTATCACTTTCCTTTTTTTCCACAAATGCCTGTAATTGCATTGTATGAATTTATCATAATGTATTTAGCGTGTGTCTTATTGATGGAAATTATTTTGTGCAGGTCTTTTGCTATAGCAATCAATGCTGCAATAAATGGCCTCGCAAACCTTCATGTTAATGTGCACAAATATGTCCATAGGACAGATTTCCAGAAATTTGATTGCTCTGTAAAGGTATAATTACATTTGTAACATTTATTCACATTTTGAATTTGTATAAAAGCACATACAAACACACATCCCTGAGGAAGTATACAAAAAATAGCAAGCAAGTGATTCACTTGTGTGGAGAGAGGGCATGAGCTAAGTGGATGGGAAATAGCATGGGATTAAACTTTTGCATAATTTACATTTTTGTAATTTTTATTTTTATTGTGAACCTTGTATATCACCTTTTTCAGAAAATAAATTTAAATGCCTACCTGTCGATATCATCCAATAGCCCTAACTCTTTATTCTAGCAGGACAGATATTTAAAGATTGTTTCAGAACCCAAATTGGACACATTAGAGCCCTGTGCTCTAATTCACTGAGTTTTCTGACGTTTAGATATGTAAAAAGGCATTGCCAGTTCAGGTGGAATATGAAAATGGCTAGACTGAACTAAAGAAAGGTCTGGAACACTAATTCGAAGACTTAGCACACATACAGCCCCCGTTGTTACAGCATAGTTCTAAGAAGAAGTCACCACTGAGAACCTTTGTGTCCAATGGTGCCTATCCCTTCGGGAATATTCAACAATATAACGTGAGAGCTGTCCTCCAAACCTCAAGTCTGAGATATAACCATTTTTAAATAAGTCTTCATTTTACAGTTTGAGACACTCTAAGCAAAGCATTAAGTGTTTCCCACAGTGAAAAGAGTGGTCTTTCTGGGAAGAATGTCCTCCACACAGTAATCCCTCTGCATTAATAACAAATGGGGGAGGGAGGCAAAATTTTGAAAAACGAACAGGATGGGGGGTAATTTCGTTACCATAAGATTAGGCTTCTCTCTCCATCTCATTATTATCCTTTGCCTAACTCAGATGTCAAAAGAATTAGAGGAAACAGGACTTCCTAAGATGGCGGCATAGGTGAATGCACCATACCGCCTCGCACAACCAAACAAGGGAAAAAAAAGAAATATACACATCCAAACACAGCCAGATCTGACAGAAAATCATATTGAGAGGAAGTCTGACAACCAAGGAATTAAAGAAGATACATTCATCCAGTTTGGTGAGCAAGAAGGTGCAGAGCGAAGGGAGAGTGCTCGGCGAC